>JAVTVY010041555.1:0-17639 GCA_036873755.1 Hanleya hanleyi | reverse complement strand
GTTTGCGCGCATCATGTTTACGGGCAACCAGCGACGGCGATTATTCTCACAACAGTGAAATTCTGTACAGTATCTAAACTTTAGTTGACTATTTCCATTTCAAAATTTCAAGACAATCCGTGAAAAATCAAATAAAATCGCAATACCTCCCATTTTACTTCCTGACCTGACGTCGTGCGGCCAGCGCATATATACATCTGTGTTTTAACGTTGATGGGTCGACGTCATTCTGCCTCTAAAATAACATGGGAGGTATTGGCGAATTTCTACGATATTTGATGGATTTTCTTGAAATCTTGGCATAAAAATACTCAAAATAATTCTGCGTGTTGTGCGAAGTTTCACTGATGTGAGAACGATCGGCCCCGATATTTTGGAGAATACGTTGCGGTTGAATCATGTTACCGGTACCTGTACGCAATAAACAGCAGGTCATTAAGCCCAATTTTCATTTTCTCCAATCACAATTGGTTGACTTTGGCTGGCGATAAGGGAGTAAACACATGCAGATCATCCCATGCATGGCGCATGCTCCATTTCACAGGTCCCACTTCATGCTTGATGAAATTTGGTCGACCAGCAGAGCCGTTGAGCAGCAGCAATTCAAATTCATCACAAAAGTATTTTATCACAATGAAACCATTTGGATTAATTGCTTCGATTTCATAAACTAAGAATGGGTGCCCTCGCCTACCAGAAATTATTGCCCAATCAATGCTGGTCTATTATTTATTCCGTTTCTTCATCTTCCATGCTGAAATGTATGGCCCATCCTCTCGAGCGAATAGGACCGCATTCCACAATTTGCAATTTGGCGAATCTCTGAAAACATGTGCAATACCAAAATATTGAAAGGTGTTCAAACATTAAGATGACCTCAAAAAAGGTAGACTGCCCCGGGTGAGGATCGAACTCACGACCTTCAGATGGCTCTTTTAGTGGGATTACGAGATAGACGCGCTGCCTACTGCGCTACCGAGGCTTGCCGGTCGATTCCTTCACGCCTCATTGCGGGGACGTCCAGGTTAAAACAATGGAATGACGTCGGACGTCGCATGACTGACGCCAGGCCCATTGTGACGACACGCACATTAGCAACGCCTATTGTTTGCGCGCATCATGTTTACGGGCAACCAGCGACGGCGATTATTCTCACAACAGTGAAATTCTGTACAGTATCTAAACTTTAGTTGACTATTTCCATTTCAAAATTTCAAGACAATCCGTGAAAAATCAAATAAAATCGCAATACCTCCCATTTTACTTCCTGACCTGACGTCGTGCGGTCAGCCCATATATACATCTGTGTTTTAACGTTGATGGGTCGACGTCATTCTGCCTCTAAAATAACATGGGAGGTATTGGCGAATTTCTACGATATTTGATGGATTTTCTTGAAATCTTGGAATAAAAATACTCAAAATAATTCTGCGTGTTGTGCGAAGTTTCACTGATGTGAGAACGATCGGCCCCGATATTTTGGAGAGTACGTTGCGGATTGGAATCATGTTACCGGTACCAGTACGCAATAAACAGCGAGTCGGTAAGCCCAATTTTCATTTTCTCCACTCACAATTAGTTGACTTTGGCTAGCGATAAAGGGAAATCAACATGCAGATCATCCCATGCATAGCGCATGCTCCATTTCACAGGTCCACTTCATACTTAGTGAGGTGGTCGACCAGCAGAGCCGTTGAGCAGCTGCAATTCAAATTCATCACAAAAGTATTTTATCACAATGAAACCATTTGGATTAATTGCTTCGATTTCATAAACTAAGAATGGGTGCCCTCGCCTACCAGAAATTATTGCCCAATCAATGCTGGTCTATTATTTATTCCGTTTCTTCATCTTCCATGCTGAAATGTATGGCCCATCCTCTCGAGCGAATAGGACCGCATTCCACAATTTGCAATTTGGCGAATCTCTGAAAACATGTGCAATACCAAAATATTGGAAGGTGTTCAAACATTAAGATGACCTCAAAAAAGGTAGACTGCCCCGGGTGAGGATCGAACTCACGACCTTCAGATGGCTCTTTTAGTGGGATTATGAGACTGACGCGCTGCCTTTTTTTCTTTTGAAAATATATTTATTCTCAAATACTGAAATATATACAACATCATATATGTTCATTTGCATCAACGTGATATCCAGATCATGTTGACAGCATGGTTAAAAGAAATAACATCACAGAAAAGTAGCTGTCAAACATCTCTAGTGGTATTATAGAGTAGTCATCACACTCGTGGTTGTATAATAATTATAATTACACCTATCTGGAGAAGAACAAACCTAAAAAAACAGTTCCAAGTCATTGTCTTCAGTGATATTCACTAGCGGGTTATTATTTACAAATCTTTTCCGAAATTGTTCTAATCGACCAGTTGAGTTGAAATAATCAAAAGAACACTTAATTGTTTGCGACAAGGAAGCAATGAACAGCCTCGTTGCACAAACATGTCTGTCGTGATACATCAACAAATTTCGCCGTTTAACTATTGCCAAACGGGCCAGACTACAAACCAAATTGACAAAGAAACAATTGATTCTTTTGTTCTGCGCCGAATATCCAAATAAAACGAAGTAGTCAAAAGGAATGGTATTCAGCAAGAGCACATTTGCGTATCTAAACAAGTCTTCAATAAGAGTGGCCAGGTAAGATAAAATGCTTTGTACAGCCGGACAATGTAGGAAAATATGCTGCAGGTCCTCTGGGGCCACATTACACAATTGACAGACATCACTTTCTGCCAGTCCAATCTTACATAATCTTCGTCTAGTAAAAATAACATTATGCAAAATTTTAAAATTCAACTGCACACAATCCGGGTCTAACCCGTGGCAATCATGAATTGCCCAGAACTTATACAAATCAATATTTGAATACAGATTTGACCAAAAAGTAAGGCTGGCTGGCCGTTGTACAATGTTATTTCTCAACAATTTATAAAACTGTTTTGTCACAAAACTGGTGATACATATAATATTACCGTTAAACTCCACATATGGTGCGCTGATAGTATCAACCAGAACATCGCTGGACAAATTCAAATCTTCTATCCATCCTTCTGGGATAGACGACTTAATTAGGGAGAACAACATATTAATTCTAAACGGATCAGCATCCGGAGAAGAGGACAAAATCATCTCTCTAATAGCTAAGGGTGGTAAAAACCCAGGAATAACTTCGTATAGAATGTCTCTCAGGCAAAATATCCCAGCTTTAACAAAAAGTTCCGAATACAAAGTTTTTCCCGAAGTGGTTATCATACGATTTAAAAACAAAGGTTGACTCAGACAATGTTCCCTATTTACAAGACTGAGAGTCAATTGTTTTCTTAAGCCAAACCATGACAACATCATTTCTTGGTAAAACGGAGGTAAACTATTTACAAAAGATTTATCATATTCCATATAAAAAATCTCATTACAGAGACCAAGATTTTTCCATTTAGAGAGAAAATATTTAAAGCAATCCTTCCAAACAGCAACATGAGTCACATCAAAGAAACGTGCCAGGTACTTCAAACGAAAAGCTCTCATCTTACACAATACATCTGGTAAATTTAGGCCGCCTTCACACGTATCATTTACGAGAGCTCCATAAGAAATTAGGTGGGATCGTCCACCCCACACAAAGTCAAGACAAATACATTTTAACTCCTTTAAATACACATCTGGCAAATTCTGAACAGTTAAAACATACCAAAGGCGAGAAAGCAATAAGTTTGACAGAACGCTCACTCTTCCTTTCAATGTTAGCCTTCTTTGTTTCCACAAGTTGAGAACCAATTTAATTTTTTTAATCTTATCTTTCCAGTTTTTTTCAATACAAACAGTTCTATTCACTCCAATGTACACACCTAGAACACATAAAGCCGTGTTATTTACAGGGACTCCTTCTATAATATTTGACTCGGGAACAATACCCACCGGATAAATTTCTGATTTTTCAGCATTTGTTCTAGCATTAGATGCTTTGCCGTACAATCTAGTACATTTTACACAAGTTCTGATGGATTCTTTGTTTCTTACAGTAACAGTTGTGTCATCCGCATGTTGGTAGACTAACGAAACAGTTGGAGAACCGGGTATAGCAATACCTTGTATATCATTCGCAGCCCTGATCAGGGCTCCTAGAGGTTCAACACTGAGAACATACAATAAAGCAGATATAGGACAGCCTTGTCTAATTGACTTGTGTACAGAAAAATACTCAGTTAAAAAACCGTTACATTTAACACTACTACGTACGTCGGTGTAAAAAATCTTGACCCACCGTATGAAATTTTCACCGAAACCAAATTTATACAAAGTCTCAAAAAGATATTCATGGGATACACGATCAAAAGCTTTCTCTTGGTCCAATTTGAGAAAATATGCTTCCACGTTGTCTTCTTGAACAAAGCCATAACATCACGTAAATTACATATAGTGTCCGATATATCCCTACCAGGTATGCAGCAAGTTTGCGTACGTGAAATCAACGAACCAATGACATTTTTCAGTCTATTCGACATACATCTTGATAGTATCTTATAGTCTACGTTCAAAAGACTTATCGGCCTCCAGTTCTTCAATGACGTTTTATCTCCCTTCTGCTTATAAATGAGGGAGATAACACCACTCCTCATTGATCTTGACAATTCACCTTTAGCAAATACATCATTAAGAACCTCTAGTAACAAAGGACCTAACTCTGGCCAGAAATAGCAATAAAATTCGACGGTTAGACCGTCGTTCCCTGGACTTTTGTTCTTAGCCATACCATTCAAGGCATATTTTATCTCATCTAAAAAAATATCCTCATCACAAGACAATCTATCAGTGTCACTGATAAAAGTGTCTACTACATTCAAAACACTTTCTAAGGCCTCTCTATCAATTTCATCTTTTTCATATAGAGATTTGTAATAATTAAAAATTTCATTTAATAACTCATCAGTACCAGATAATGTTCTGCCATCCGTGGACACCAGACTACTAATCAATTTCTTCTCCTGCTTCTGTTTTTCAAGGCTTAAGAAATATTTGGTATTTCTATCACTCTGGTGAATCCATTGAGCTTTGGATCGCAGAACAGCTCCCTGACATCTCTCTAGTTCGAAGACTTGAAGTTGATCCTGTAATTCCTCTATTCTACTGGAGTCATAATTCGGGATAGTGGCTGCCCGCCTATATTCATTATCCAACTTATTCTGCAAATTATAGATTTCCTTATTTTTTTCATTTTTTCTTTTAATTCCGAAATACTGGGACAACTTTTTCAACTTATATTTCAAATTATCCCACCATACACGTTTTTCGGTCAAATACAAAGGACAGACTAACTGCTCCTGAATTATGGCCCGTACTCTCGTACCAAAAAGTTCATCGTCCAGTAATCGATTATTAAAAACATATAGACCGGGCCCCCTTTCTACTGTTGACAAATCTAAATTCAGACACACAGCGGAGTGATCACTGAAGGATGTGTGTCGAAAATACACCGACTTAACACACGGGGTAAGCATACGGGCTAAAATGAAATGGTCGATCCTGCTCTGCCTCAGTACCCCTTCAACTATTCTCCGCCATGTAAATGCAATTTTATCTGGATATATATACCTCCAAATATCCCGTAATTCATTTTCATACATTAGCTCAACGAGCATTTGCCTTGACTTGTCGGATTCTAAAACACATGATGATCTGTCAACAGTAGAAAATACACAATTAAAATCACCAGCAATAATAGTACACGGTTTATCAATATAGCCATTCAGATATTCAAAAAATAAATACCTTTCCTGAACATTGTTTGGAGCATATATATTTAGCAAATCCAAATCATTACCATCAAAATTAAAAGTAATCTTTATCAGTCGACCATGAGTATCTTTGTCCACCGCACTTACACAGTCTTTCAAAGAATTTGAAACAATAACTGCCACCCCCTTGTGACCCTCGGGCGAGTTACTATAATACACAATCCCATCGAATAAATGTTTATTCATTTCAATGAAATTATCGTCCCAAAATGTTTCCTGAAGGCAAACAATATCACCTTTGAGTCCTTGAACCACATTCTTGAGCTTTTCTACATTCCTCAGCCCATTGCAGTTCAGAGAAATTAGAACAACCATGAGTGAATGAATGAAAAGTATCATATTGTCCGCCATTGTTACTTGTTTTTCTTTTTTTGTTTCCCGCTTGCTTTCTTCGCGCCCGACAAATTCGGCTGTGCCCTCAGCTTTCTTCTACGAAAAAAGCCGGCACTGTTTTCAGCGTCATTGTCATTCTGAACTTGATCACTTTTCTCAGACAATCGAGTGTCCGTCACCTCTATTGTTTCTTCATTTTGTTCAATACTACCGTCAGATTCGGTATTCAGCTCATCGACACCTTGAGCTGAATTCACCACTACCATCGAAACGCTGAAATCACAACCTTCAGAAATTGGCTCGTCAGTTAACAGGGGAGTTTCGACCCTATTATTTGCATCGACATCTGGAGAATCAGCTGGAATATCTCCACCCTCACACTCGGTATGATTTGGCTTGTCGCACACACAAGCCGCGTCAAACTCATAGCAGATATCACATTGAATTGGGCCAATATGTTCCACTTCAGCTACCACAGTAATAGCATTTTCATTCAATACACATCGACATTCGATTTCACTGCACTTTTCACACGGGGAACAGAAACACTTTTTACCCCTTTGCGAACAATGAGGGCACGGTGGCGTTGTACAGACCTTGGCCAAATGTCCCTGAAATTCACACTTGTAACAGAGAAACTCTGGACAATTCTTGTATAAATGCTCGTCTGATGAGCAAATCGAACAAACTTTGACTTGATTGTCATGTATAACTCTGTAGTAATCCGATGAATTCCCTGCAGTAAATTTCATGGCATAGGGTAGCGACTTTATATTGTGTGGGAACTTCACCTTCACATACCTGGTTCCGTCTGCCACCCTCGTATCCTTATGAAATCTCCGTTGTATACCCGAGAGTAATTCCACGCCCATGTTCTCAAGTTTCTGTCTGATTTCATCGTCCTCCACATAACTTGATAGATGGAGGAACGACACCACTACAATCTTTTCGGACACCTCCGTGCACGAGTAACTCACTCCCTGAATTTCAACTCCGCCGCTCAACAAATCTACAGAATTTCTTTCCGACAAAGTTATCTCAAACGAGTCCGTTCCTTTCGGGACGCAAGCATATATGGAATTCAACCCACAGGTTTCTTCAACAGTCTTGATCACATCGGCTGCAGCCACGTTCTTTATGTCTCCGACATTCACAATCATAGAATTATCTTTCAAATATATCCGATTTCCAGAATTACGGGGAGGGTTGATGGGTCTCCCACTGCCCCTGCCCCGCATGGAGGCCATGGCTAACAGCGACACTCTTTCTCTCTTCAATCCGAAGGTCTCCCACGAAAATCAAAGTCAAAGTCAAAATTCAACAATAGCAACAACAACACAATACAATAGCTGGAGCTAACAAAACACGTCCGTCTTTGTCAAGCGCTCTAACCCACTCCTTTGCGCGAATAGGACCGCATTCCACAATTTGCAATTTGGCGAATCTCTGAAAACATGTGCAATACCAAAATATTGGAAGGTGTTCAAACATGACCTCAAAAAAGGTAGACTGCCCCGGGTGAGGATCGAACTCACGACCTTCAGATGGCTCTTTTAGTGGGATTATGAGACTGACGCGCTGCCTACTGCGCTACCGAGGCTTGCCGGTCGATTCCTTCACGCCTCATTGCGGGGACGTCCGGGTTAAAACAATGGAATGACGTCGGACGTCGCAGGACTGACGCCAGGCCCATTGTGACGACACGCACATTAGCAACGCCTATTGTTTGCGCGCATCATGTTTACGGGCAACCATCGACGGCGATTATTCTCACAACAGTGAAATTCTGTACAGTATCTAAACTTTAGTTGACTATTTCCATTTCAAAATTTCAAGACAATCCGTGAAAAATCAAATAAAATCGCAATACCTCCCATTCTACTTCCTGACCTGACGTCGTGCGGCTAGCCCATATATAGATCTGTGTTTTAACGTTGATGGGTCGACGTCATTCTGCCTCTAAAATAACATGCGAGGTATTGGCGAATTTCTACGATATTTGATGGATTTTCTTGAAATCTTGGAATAAAAATACTCAAAATAATTCTGCGTGTTGTGCGAAGTTTCACTGATGTGAGAACGATCGGCCTCGATATTTTGGAGAATACGTTGCGGATTGGAATCATGTTACCGGTACCTGTACGCAATAAACAGCGAGTCGGTAAGCCCAATTTTCATTTTCTCCAATCACAATTAGTTGACTTTGGCTAGCGACAAAGGGAAATCAACATGCAGATCATCCCATGCATAGCGCATGCTCCATTTCACAGGTCCACTTCATACTTAGTGAGGTGGTCGACCAGCAGGGCCGTTGAGCAGCAGCAATTCAAATTCATCACAAAAGTATTTTATCACAATGAAACCATTTGGATTAATTACTTCGATTTCATAAACTAAGAATGGGTGCCCTCGCCTACCAGAAATTATTGCCCAATCAATGCTGGTCTATTATTTATTCCGTTTCTTCATCTTCCATGCTGAAATGTATGGCCCATCCTCTCGAGCGAATAGGACCGCATTCCACAATTTGCAATTTGGCGAATCTCTGAAAACATGTGCAATACCAAAATATTGGAAGGTGTTCAAACATGACCTCAAAAAAGGTAGACTGCCCCGGGTGAGGATCGAACTGACGACCTTCAGATGGCTCTTTTAGTGGGATTATGAGACTGACGCGCTGCCTACTGCGCTACCGAGGCTTGCCGGTCGATTCCTTCACGCCTCATTGCGGGGACGTCCAGGTTAAAACAATGGAATGACGTCGGACGTCGCAGGACTGACGCCAGGCCCATTGTGATGACACGCACATTAGCAACGCCTATTGTTTGCGCGCATCATGTTTACGGGCAACCAGCGACGGCGATTATTCTCACAACAGTGAAATTCTGTACAGTATCTAAACTTTAGTTGACTATTTCCATTTCAAAATTTCAAGACAATCCGTGAAAAATCAAATAAAATCGCAATACCTCCCATTCTACTTCCTGACCTGACGTCGTGCGGCCAGCCCATATATAGATCTGTGTTTTAACGTTGATGGGTCGACGTCATTCTGCCTCTAAAATAACATGGGAGGTATTGGCGAATTTCTACGATATTTGATGGATTTTCTTGAAATCTTGGAATAAAAATACTCAAAATAATTCTGCGTGTTGTGCGAAGTTTCACTGATGTGAGAACGATCGGCCCCGATATTTTAGAGAATACGTTGCGGATTGGAATCATGTTACCGGTACCTGTACGCAATAAACAGTGAGTCGGTAAGCCCAATTTTCATTTTCTCCACTCACAATTAGTTGACTTTGGCTAGCGATAAAGGGAAATCAACATGCAGATCATCCCATGCATAGCGCATGCTCCATTTCACAGGTCCACTTCATACTTAGTGAGGTGGTCGACCAGCAGGGCCGTTGAGCAGCAGCAATTCAAATTCATCACAAAAGTATTTTATCACAATGAAACCATTTGGGTTAATTGCTTCGATTTCATAAACTAAGAATGGGTGCCCTCGCCTACCAGAAATTATTGCCCAATCAATGCTGGTCTATTATTTATTCCGTTTCTTCATCTTCCATGCTGAAATGTATGGCCCATCCTCTCGAGCGAATAGGACCGCATTCCACAATAAGCAATTTGGCGAATCTCTGAAAACATGTGCAATACCAAAATATTGGAAGGTGTTCAAACATGACCTCAAAAAAGGTAGACTGCCCCGGGTGAGGATCGAACTGACGACCTTCAGATGGCTCTTTTAGTGGGATTATGAGACTGACGCGCTGCCTACTGCGCTACCGAGGCTTGCCGGTCGATTCCTTCACGCCTCATTGCGGGGACGTCCGGGTTAAAACAATGGAATGACGTCGGACGTCGCAGGGCTGACGCCAGGCCCATTGTGACGACACGCACATTAGCAACGCCTATCGTTTGCGCGCATCATGTTTACGGGCAACCAGCGACGGCGATTATTCTCACAACAGTGAAATTCTGTACAGTATCTAAACTTTAGTTGACTATTTCCATTTCAAAATTTCAAGACAATCCGTGAAAAATCAAATAAAATCGCAATACCTCCCATTCTACTTCCTGACCTGACGTCGTGCGGCCAGCCCATATATAGATCTGTGTTTTAACGTTGATGGGTCGACGTCATTCTGCCTCTAAAATAACATGGGAGGTATTGGCGAATTTCTACGATATTTGATGGATTTTCTTGAAATCTTGGAATAAAAATACTCAAAATAATTCTGCGTGTTGTGCGAAGTTTCACTGATGTGAGAACGATCGGCCCCGATATTTTGGAGAATACGTTGCGGATTGGAATCATGTTACCGGTACCTGTACGCAATAAACAGCGAGTCGGTGAGCCCAATTTTCATTTTCTCCAATCACAATTAGTTGACTTTGGCTAGCGATAAAGGGAAATCAACATGCAGATCATCCCATGCATAGCGCATGCTCCATTTCACAGGTCCACTTCATACTTAGTGAGGTGGTCGACCAGCAGGGCCGTTGAGCAGCAGCAATTCAAATTCATCACAGGAGTATTTTATCACAATGAAACCATTTGGATTAATTGCTTCGATTTCATAAACTAAGAATGGGTGCCCTCGCCTACCAGAAATTATTGCCCAATCAATGCTGGTCTATTATTTATTCCGTTTCTTCATCTTCCATGCTGAAATGTATGGCCCATCCTCTCGAGCGAATAGGACCGCATTCCACAATTTGCAATTTGGCGAATCTCTGAAAACATGTGCAATACCAAAATATTGGAAGGTGTTCAAACATGACCTCTAAAAAGGTAGACTGCCCCGGGTGAGGATCGAACTCACGACCATCAGATGGCTCTTTTCGGGGACGTCCAGGTTAAAACAATGGAATGACGTCGGACGTCGCTGGACTGACGCCAGGCCCATTGTGACGACACGCACATTAGCAACGCCTATTGTTTGCGCGCATCATGTTTACGGGCAACCAGCGACGGCGATTATTCTCACAACAGTGAAATTCTGTACAGTATCTAAACTTTAGTTGACTATTTCCATTTCAAAATTTCAAGACAATCCGTGAAAAATCAAATAAAATCGCAATAGCTCCCATTCTACTTCCTGACCTGACGTCGTGCGGCCAGCCCATATATAGATCTGTGTTTTAACGTTGATGGGTCGGCGTCATTCTGCCTCTAAAATAACATGGGAGGTATTGGCGAATTTCTACGATATTTGATGGATTTTCTTGAAATCTTGGAATAAAAATACTCAAAATAATTCTGCGTGTTGTGCGAAGTTTCACTGATGTGAGAACGATAGGCCCCGATATTTTGGAGAATACGTTGCGGATTGGAATCATGTTACCGGTACCTGTACGCAATAAACAGCGAGTCGGTAAGCCCAATTTTCATTTTCTCCAATCACAATTAGTTGACTTTGGCTAGCGATAAAGGGAAATCAACATGCAGATCATCCCATGCATAGCGCATGCTCCATTTCACAGGTCCACTTCATACTTAGTGAGGTGGTCGACCAGCAGAGCCGCTGAGCAGCAGCAATTCAAATTCATCACAAAAGTATTTTATCACAATGAAACCATTTGGATTAATTGCTTCGATTTCATAAACTAAGAATGGGTGCCCTCGCCTACCAGAAATTATTGCCCAATCAATGCTGGTCTATTATTTATTCCGTTTCTTCATCTTCCATGCTGAAATGTATGGCCCATCCTCTCGAGCGAATAGGACCGCATTCCACAATTTGCAATTTGGCGAATCTCTGAAAACATGTGCAATACCAAAATATTGGAAGGTGTTCAAACATGACCTCAAAAAAAGGTAGACTGCCCCGGGTGAGGATCGAACTCACGACCTTCAGATGGCTCTTTTAGTGGGATTATGAGACTGACGCGCTGCCTACTGCGCTACCGAGGCTTGCCGGTCGATTCCTTCACGCCTCATTGCGGGGACGTCCGGGTTAAAACAATGGAATGACGTCGGACGTCGCAGGGCTGACGCCAGGCCCATTGTGACGACACGCACATTAGCAACGCCTATCGTTTGCGCGCATCATGTTTACGGGCAACCAGCGACGGCGATTATTCTCACAACAGTGAAATTCTGTACAGTATCTAAACTTTAGTTGACTATTTCCATTTCAAAATTTCAAGACAATCCGTGAAAAATCAAATAAAATCGCAATACCTCCCATTCTACTTCCTGACCTGACGTCGTGCGGCCAGCCCATATATAGATCTGTGTTTTAACGTTGATGGGTCGACGTCATTCTGCCTCTAAAATAACATGGGAGGTATTGGCGAATTTATACGATATTTGATGGATTTTCTTGAAATCTTGGAATAAAAATACTCAAAATAATTCTGCGTGTTGTGCGAAGTTTCACTGATGTGAGAACGATCGGCCCCGATATTTTGGATAATACGTTGCGGATTGGAATCATGTTACCGGTACCTGTACGCAATAAACAGCGAGTCGGTAAAGCCCAATTTTCATTTTCTCCAATCACAATTAGTTGACTTTGGCTAGCGATAAAGGGAAATCAACATGCAGATCATCCCATGCATAGCGCATGCTCCATTTCACAGGTCCACTTCACACTTAGTGAGGTGGTCGACCAGCAGGGCCGTTGAGCAGCAGCAATTCAAATTCATCACAGAAGTATTTTATCACAATGAAACCATTTGGATTAATTGCTTCGATTTCATAAACTAAGAATGGGTGCCCTCGCCTACCAGAAATTATTGCCCAATCAATGCTGGTCTATTATTTATTCCGTTTCTTCATCTTCCATGCTGAAATGTATGGCCCATGCTCTCGAGCGAATACGACCGCATTCCACAATTTGCAATTTGGCGAATCTCTGAAAACATGTGCAATACCAAAATATTGGAAGGTGTTCAAACATGATCTCAAAAAAGGTAGACTGCCCCGGGTGAGGATCGAACTCACGACCTTCAGATGGCTCTTTTAGTGGGATTATGAGACTGACGCGCTGCCTACTGCGCTACCGAGGCTTGCCGGTCGATTCCTTCACGCCTCATTGCGGGGACGTCCAGGTTAAAACAATGGAATGACGTCGGACGTCGCAGGACTGACGCCAGGCCCATTGTGACGACACGCACATTAGCAAGGCCTATTGTTTGCGCGCATCATGTTTACGGGCAACCAGCGACGGCGATTATTCTCACAACAGTGAAATTCTGTACAGTATCTAAACTTTAGTTGACTATTTCCATTTCAAAATTTCAAGACAATCCGTGAAAAATCAAATAAAATCGCAATACCTCCCATTCTACTTCCTGACCTGACGTCGTGCGGCCAGCCCATATATAGATCTGTGTTTTAACGTTGATGGGTCGACGTCATTCTGCCTCTAAAATAACATGGGAGGTATTGGCGAAGTTCTACGATATTTGATGGATTTTCTTGAAATCTTGGAATAAAAATACTCAAAATAATTCTGCGTGTTGTGCGAAGTTTCACTGATGTGAGAACGATCGGCCCCGATATTTTGGAGAATACGTTGCGGATTGGTATCATGTTACCGGTACCTGTACGCAATAAACAGCGAGTC
The DNA here is from genome assembly GCA_036873755.1 of Hanleya hanleyi. Taxonomy (NCBI): domain Eukaryota; kingdom Metazoa; phylum Mollusca; class Polyplacophora; order Lepidopleurida; family Hanleyidae; genus Hanleya; species Hanleya hanleyi. The sequence continues at coordinate 3,910 of JAVTVY010041555.1, read as the reverse complement.
GGTAAGCCCAATTTTCATTTTCTCCAATCACAATTAGTTGACTTTGGCTAGCGATAAAGGGAAATCAACATGCAGATCATCCCATGCATAGCGCATGCTCCATTTCACAGGTCCACTTTGAATACTTAGTGAGGTGGTCGACCAGCAGGGCCGTTGAGCAGCAGCAATTCAAATTCATCACAAAAGTATTTTATCACAATGAAACCATTTGGATTAATTGCTTCGATTTCATAAACTAAGAATGGGTGCCCTCGCCTACCAGAAATTATTGCCCAATCAATGCTGGTCTATTATTTATTCCGTTTCTTCATCTTCCATGCTGAAATGTATGGCCCATCCTCTCGAGCGAATAGGACCGCATTCCACAATTTGCAATTTGGCGAATCTCTGAAAACATGTGCAATACCAAAATATTGGAAGGTGTTCAAACATGACCTCAAAAAAGGTAGACTGCCCCGGGTGAGGATCGAACTCACGACCTTCAGATGGCTCTTTTAGTGGGATTATGAGACTGACGCGCTGCCTACTGCGCTACCGAGGCTTGCCGGTCGATTCCTTCACGCCTCATTGCGGGGACGTCCAGGTTAAAACAATGGAATGACGTCGGACGTCGCAGGACTGACGCCAGGCCCATTGTGACGACACGCACATTAGCAACGCCTATTGTTTGCGCGCATCATGTTTACGGGCAACCAGCGACGGCGATTATTCTCACAACAGTGAAATTCTGTACAGTATCTAAACTTTAGTTGACTATTTCCATTTCAAAATTTCAAGACAATCCGTGAAAAATCAAATAAAATCGCAATACCTCCCATTCTACTTCCTGACCTGACGTCGTGCGGCCAGCCCATATATAGATCTGTGTTTTAACGTTGATGGGTCGACGTCATTCTGCCTCTAAAATAACATGGGAGGTATTGGCGAATTTCTACGATATTTGATGGATTTTCTTGAAATCTTGGAATAAAAATACTCAAAATAATTCTGCGTGTTGTGCGAAGTTTCACTGATGTGAGAACGATCGGCCCCGATATTTTGGAGAATACGTTGCGGATTGGAATCATGTTACCGGTACCTGTACGCAATAAACAGCGAGTCGGTAAGCCCAATTTTCATTTTCTCCAATCACAATTAGTTGACTTTGGCTAGCGATAAAGGGAAATCAACATGCAGATCATCCCATGCATAGCGCATGCTCCATTTCACAGGTCCACTTCATACTTAGTGAGGTGGTCGACCAGCAGGGCCGTTGAGCAGCAGCAATTCAAATTCATCACAAAAGTATTTTATCACAATGAAACCATTTGGATTAATTGCTTCGATTTCATAAACTAAGAATGGGTGCCCTCGCCTACCAGAAATTATTGCCCAATCAATGCTGGTCTATTATTTATTCCGTTTCTTCATCTTCCATGCTGAAATGTATGGCCCATCCTCTCGAGCGAATAGGACCGCATTCCACAATTTGCAATTTGGCGAATCTCTGAAAACATGTGCAATACCAAAATATTGGAAGGTGTTCAAACATGACCTCAAAAAAGGTAGACTGCCCCGGGTGAGGATCGAACTCACGACGTTCAGATGGCTCTTTTAGTGGGATTATGAGACTGACGCGCTGCCTTTTTTTTTTCTTTTGAATAATATTTATTCAACAAATATATCATATATACAAAGTCTTTAGCAGAGTCAAGAAGGATAAAAAACAGGACGATCACAGAAACTCAAGACCTGCGCAAGTTATCTTAATACACACTTTTTGATCACACAAATACATTGAGGCCCGACTGATCAAGGATACAACAATGTGATATTCATTGCCCACAAAGTATGGGATTAGCTACTATGGAAAATTAACTTTTAAGCAGTTGTCGTGCTTAACAAACGGATTACAAAAGAGATATCTCTTGTTAAAAACAGGCAAATCACGCTGCAAGTATGTGAACGCCGACTTTACATGTTGTTCCAGTAACTTTTTAAACATAAATGTTGGAGAAATTAGTTTGTCATGATACATTTTCATATTTCTGCGCTTGAAAATTACCAGACGAGCCAGGCTACATACAATATTGAGGAAATAACAGTTTACATTCCGACTTTGTACAGAATAACCGAATAATACAAGTATTTCAAAAGAAACGTTATTCAAGACACTGACGTGAGCAAACCTGAACAGGTCCTCTACAAATGAACCTAAATACTGTAAAAAACTTTGCACCTCCGGACAAGAAAAAAATATATGCCTTGTATCTTCTTTGTGCGACAAACATATCACACAGAGATCTGAATCAGCAAGGCCAATTTTACATAGTTTCTCACGCGTAAAAACAACATTGTGCAAAATTTTATAATCCAGCTCTACACAATCCGGGTTTTTACCCATAATGTTATTACGAGCCCAACACTTAAGCAGATCGACGTCTGGATATATGGCAGCCCAAATCGCCAGGGAAGCCGGGTTTTTCAAAATATTACAAATGAGCATATCATAAAAATCTCTGACAGCAAGAAGGCATAATGACTTTCTTTTAGCGTTAGAGAACAAAAAAGGTTCTCTTGCTGATCTACAGCTACCATCGGAAGCAACCTTATTTATAACACACTTCCAGTTATCAGGAATAGCAGTCAAGAAAAATTCGTACAACATTCGAACCCTGAGTGGATCAGCTTCAGGACACACCGACAGAACAAGTTCTTGCACAGCCAAAACTGGCAGAAATCCAGGAACGACTTCGTAAACAAAATCTCTTATACAGAACATTTTGGCACGTACAAATAACTCGGAATACAAAGTTTTGCCAGAGGCTACGATATTGTGATTGTAAAACATAGGTTGACTCAGAATGTCAACAATGTTCTCTTCAACTTTCAGTACATTCTTCTGAACATCTCTCCATGCTAACATTAATTCCTGATAATAGCTTGGCAAGCATGTGAACAAAAAATTCTTATGACTAACAAGAAACAATTCATATGAAAGACCGAGGTCATTCCATCTCGACAAAAAGTACTTAAAACAATGTTTCCAAACTGCCTTGTGAGAATCATTAAAAAACCGTGACAGAAACTTCAAGCGAAACGCCTTCATCTTACATGATATATCAGGCAGATTAAGTCCCCCATAACGTTCTCGCTGAACAATTGCACCATAAGCAACCAAATGGGATTTATTATCCCAAACAAAATTAAGACAGACATCTTTGAGCTCCTTTATCAGTGTCTCTGGTACAAATTGAACAGACAAAACATACCACATGCGGGATAAAATAGCACTAGTTAAAATAACCACTCTACCTTTTAGGCTGAGGTTCCTTTGTTTCCACATATTCAAAGTATTCCGTATTTTTTTAATCTTTTCTTTCCAGTTTTTCTCTATACAAAATCTTTTGTTAGTGCCCAAGTACACACCTAAAATACACAAACAGTCTTTACTTATTGGCACTCCTTCAATATTATCATCATTACAATTAACACCAATAACATGCACTTCCTACTTGTCTGCATTTAATCTAGCATTGGAGGCCTTCCCATAAGTGACAATATGCTTCTGACAGTTTCTAATAGATTCCTTATCTCTCGAGGTTATAGTTATATCATCAGCATGTTGAAAAATTTTGGAAATCACAGGGGATCCAGGAATGGGAATACCCCGTACATCGTCAGAAGCTCTTATCATCGCTCCAAGAGGCTCCACACTCAAAACATATAACATAGCTGAAATCGGACAACCTTGGCGCACTGACTTCCCAACTCCAAAATAATTTGTTAGGAAACCATTACATTTAACTGCACTGCGAACATCAGTATAAAACAGTTTAACCCATTTCAAAAAATTGTCCCCAAAACCAAAACGAGTCAAAGTTGCCAATAAATATTCATGTGACACTCTGTCAAATGCCTTTTCCTGATC
>JAVTVY010041554.1:0-18819 GCA_036873755.1 Hanleya hanleyi | reverse complement strand
TATTCAGTTTGCTATTCGCGTAGCTATTGGGAACAGCGCCCCCTGGCATCAGATCGGGGAACTAATGATATCATCGTATTGCTCTTGGCTCACTGAGTTGATGTGCCAAGTATTGCGGAGAAATTCGGTCGGGAAAGGGGTCAAAATAGCCAGTTTGCCATACAGTTTGCTATTCGTGTAGTTATTGGGAACAGCGCCCCCTGGCGTCAGATCGGGGCAATAGTGATATCATCGTGTTGATCTTGGCTGACTGAGTTGATGTGCCAAGTACTCAGGTGAAATTCGGTCGGCAAAGGGGTCAAAATAGCCAGTTTGCTATTCAGTTTGCTATTCAGTTTACTATTCGCGTAGTTATTGAGAAAAGCGCCCCCTGGCGTCAGATCGGGGAACTAATAATATCATCGTATTGATCTTGGCTCACTGAGTTGATGTGCCACGTATTGAGGTGAAATTCGGTCGGGAAAGGGGTCAAAATAGCCAGTTTGTCATACAGTTTGCTATTCATGTAGTTATTGGGAACAGCGCCCCCTGGCGTCAGATTGGGGCAATAGTGATATCATCGTGTAGATCTTGGCTCATTGAGTTGATGTGCCAAGTATTGAGGTGAAATTCGGTCGGGAAAGGGGTCAAAATAGCCAGGATGCTATTCAGTTTGCTATTCCGTTTGCTATTCGCGTAGTTATTGGGAACAGCGCCCCTGGGCGTCGGATCGGGGAAATAATGATATCATCGTGTTGATCTTGGCTCACTGAGTTAATAGTTTAGTTTAAACTTATTTCATTGTACAACAAGCTGAGTAGCTGGCAGGTCCTCCGCCAAGTAGCCTGTTTGAGAGCATGCAGCATATACGCTTCCAATATCTCCTTAAATATACCTTGGGAAGTGGATATGTGTATGTGGAAAGAGACGTTTATCTGGAATTGTTGAGTCAATTTGAGGAGGTTTGGGAAGCAGTAATGGGTAGTGTAACACTGGAATGTAAATCTGTAGTTGTATATGGATTTGTGGATGGTGAGGTTTATAAATCGATGGGTCGAATAGATCAAGATATCGCGTTCACAACACAGATGGGTACAATATGGGCGAGTGAAATCCAAGATGGTCAATGGCAGCCATCTTGGATTACATACTACCCCGGTGAAAACCAATACCAATGGCCATCTAACTGAAGTGAAAAACCTTCCCAAGTTTGAAGTCGATTGGTTAATTTGTTCTTGAGATATCGCGTTCACAAGATGTGGAACGGAGTAAATCCAATATGGTCCATGGAAGCATCTTGGATTACGTACCTCAAAATCAATACCAATGGCCGTCTAACTGATGCGAAGCGCATTCTCAAGTTTGAAGTCGATTGGTCGAACTGTTCTCGAGATATCTCGTTCACAAGATGTGGGATGGAAAAAAAAACATATATGGCCAATGGCAGCCATCTTGGATTACGTACCTCAGTGAAAACCAATACCAATGGCCATCTGACTGATGTGAAGAACCTTCCCAAGCTTGAAGTTGATTGGTGGAATGGTTCTTGAGATATCGCGTTCACAAGATGTGGGACGAACAGAATCCAATATGGTCGATGGCGGCCATCTTGGATTAGGTACCTCAGTGAAAATCAATACCAATGGCCGTCTAACTGATGCAAAGCACATTCTTAAGTTTGAAGTTGATAGCCAGTCAAAATAGCCAGTTTGATATTCAGTTTGGTATTCAGTTTGCTATTCGCGTAGCTATTGGGAACAGCGCCCCCTGGCATCAGATCGGGGAACTAATGATATCATCGTATTGCTCTTGGCTCACTGAGTTGATGTGCCAAGTATTGCGGAGAAATTCGGTCGGGAAAGGGGTCAAAATAGCCAGTTTGCCATACAGTTTGCTATTCGTGTAGTTATTGGGAACAGCGCCCCCTGGCGTCAGATCGGGGCAATAGTGATATCATCGTGTTGATCTTGGCTGACTGAGTTGATGTGCCAAGTACTCAGGTGAAATTCGGTCGGCAAAGGGGTCAAAATAGCCAGTTTGCTATTCAGTTTGCTATTCAGTTTACTATTCGCGTAGTTATTGAGAAAAGCGCCCCCTGGCGTCAGATCGGGGAACTAATAATATCATCGTATTGATCTTGGCTCACTGAGTTGATGTGCCACGTATTGAGGTGAAATTCGGTCGGGAAAGGGGTCAAAATAGCCAGTTTGTCATACAGTTTGCTATTCATGTAGTTATTGGGAACAGCGCCCCCTGGCGTCAGATTGGGGCAATAGTGATATCATCGTGTAGATCTTGGCTCATTGAGTTGATGTGCCAAGTATTGAGGTGAAATTCGGTCGGGAAAGGGGTCAAAATAGCCAGGATGCTATTCAGTTTGCTATTCCGTTTGCTATTCGCGTAGTTATTGGGAACAGCGCCCCTGGGCGTCGGATCGGGGAAATAATGATATCATCGTGTTGATCTTGGCTCACTGAGTTAATAGTTTAGTTTAAACTTATTTCATTGTACAACAAGCTGAGTAGCTGGCAGGTCCTCCGCCAAGTAGCCTGTTTGAGAGCATGCAGCATATACGCTTCCAATATCTCCTTAAATATACCTTGGGAAGTGGATATGTGTATGTGGAAAGAGACGTTTATCTGGAATTGTTGAGTCAATTTGAGGAGGTTTGGGAAGCAGTAATGGGTAGTGTAACACTGGAATGTAAATCTGTAGTTGTATATGGATTTGTGGATGGTGAGGTTTATAAATCGATGGGTCGAATAGATCAAGATATCGCGTTCACAACACAGATGGGTACAATATGGGCGAGTGAAATCCAAGATGGTCAATGGCAGCCATCTTGGATTACATACTACCCCGGTGAAAACCAATACCAATGGCCATCTAACTGAAGTGAAAAACCTTCCCAAGTTTGAAGTCGATTGGTTAATTTGTTCTTGAGATATCGCGTTCACAAGATGTGGAACGGAGTAAATCCAATATGGTCCATGGAAGCATCTTGGATTACGTACCTCAAAATCAATACCAATGGCCGTCTAACTGATGCGAAGCGCATTCTCAAGTTTGAAGTCGATTGGTCGAACTGTTCTCGAGATATCTCGTTCACAAGATGTGGGATGGAAAAAAAACATATATGGCCAATGGCAGCCATCTTGGATTACGTACCTCAGTGAAAACCAATACCAATGGCCATCTGACTGATGTGAAGAACCTTCCCAAGCTTGAAGTTGATTGGTGGAATGGTCCTTGAGATATCGCGTTCACAAGATGTGGGACGAACAGAATCCAATATGGTCGATGGCGGCCATCTTGGATTAGGTACCTCAGTGAAAATCAATACCAATGGCCGTCTAACTGATGCAAAGCACATTCTTAAGTTTGAAGTTGATAGCCAGTCAAAATAGCCAGTTTGATATTCAGTTTGGTATTCAGTTTGCTATTCGCGTAGCTATTGGGAACAGCGCCCCCTGGCATCAGATCAGGGAACTAATAATATCATCGTATTGCTCTTGGCTCACTGAGTTGATGTGCCAAGTATTGAGGTGAAATTCGGTCGGGAAATGGGTACCAATAGCCAGTTTGCTATTCAGTTTGCTATTCGTGTAGTTATTGATAAAAGCGCCCCCTGGCGTCAGATCGGGGAACTAATAATATCATCGTATTGATCTTGGCTCACTGAGTTCATGTGCCACGTATTGAGGTGAAATTCGGTCGGGAAAGGGGTCAAAATAGCCAGTTTGTCATACAGTTTGCTATTCATGTAGTTATTGGGAACAGCGCCCCCTGGCGTCAGATTGGGGCAATAGTGATATCATCGTGTAGATCTTGGCTCATTGAGTTGATGTGCCAAGTATTGAGGTGAAATTCGGTCGGGAAAGGGGTCAAAATAGCCAGGATGCTATTCAGTTTGCTATTCCGTTTGCTATTCGCGTAGTTATTGGGAACAGCGCCCCTGGGCGTCGGATCGGGGAAATAATGATATCATCGTGTTGATCTTGGCTCACTGAGTTAATAGTTTAGTTTAAACTTATTTCATTGTACAACAAGCTGAGTAGCTGGCAGGTCCTCCGCCAAGTAGCCTGTTTGAGAGCATGCAGCATATACGCTTCCAATATCTCCTTAAATATACCTTGGGAAGTGGATATGTGTATGTGGAAAGAGACGTTTATCTGGAATTGTTGAGTCAATTTGAGGAGGTTTGGGAAGCAGTAATGGGTAGTGTAACACTGGAATGTAAATCTGTAGTTGTATATGGATTTGTGGATGGTGAGGTTTATAAATCGATGGGTCGAATAGATCAAGATATCGCGTTCACAACACAGATGGGTACAATATGGGCGAGTGAAATCCAAGATGGTCAATGGCAGCCATCTTGGATTACATACTACCCCGGTGAAAACCAATACCAATGGCCATCTAACTGAAGTGAAAAACCTTCCCAAGTTTGAAGTCGATTGGTTAATTTGTTCTTGAGATATCGCGTTCACAAGATGTGGAACGGAGTAAATCCAATATGGTCCATGGAAGCATCTTGGATTACGTACCTCAGTGAAAATCAATACCAATGGCCGTCTAACTGATGCGAAGCACATTCTCAAGTTTGAAGTCGATTGGTCGAACTGTTCTCGAGATATCGCGTTCACAAGATGTGGGATGGAAAAAAAAACATATATGGCCAATGGCAGCCATCTTGGATTACGTACCTCAGTGAAAACCAATACCAATGGCCATCTGACTGATGTGAAGAACCTTCCCAAGCTTGAAGTTGATTGGTGGAATGGTTCTTGAGATATCGCGTTCACAAGATGTGGGACGAACAGAATCCAATATGGTCGATGGCGGCCATCTTGGATTAGGTACCTCAGTGAAAATCAATACCAATGGCCGTCTAACTGATGCAAAGCACATTCTTAAGTTTGAAGTTGATAGCCAGTCAAAATAGCCAGTTTGATATTCAGTTTGGTATTCAGTTTGCTATTCGCGTAGCTATTGGGAACAGCGCCCCCTGGCATCAGATCAGGGAACTAATAATATCATCGTATTGCTCTTGGCTCACTGAGTTGATGTGCCAAGTATTGAGGTGAAATTCGGTCGGGAAATGGGTAAAAATAGCCAGTTTGCTATTCAGTTTGCTATTCGTGTAGTTATTGGAGACAGCGCCCCCTGGCGTCAGATCGGGGAACTAATGATATCATCGTGTTGATCTTGGCTGACTGAGTTGATGTGCCAAGTATTGAGGTGAAATTCGGTCGGGAAAGGGGTCAAAATAGCCAGTTTGCCATTCAGTTTGCCATTCGCGTAGTTATTGGGAACAGCGCCCCCTGGCGTCAAATCAGGGAACTAATGATATCATCGTGTTGATGTTGGCTGACTGAGTTGATGTGCCAAGTATTGAAGTGAAATTCGGTCGGAAAAGGGATCAAAATAGCCAGTTTGCTATTCAGTTTGCTATTCGCGTAGTTATTGGGAACAGCGCCTCCTGGCGTCAGATCGGGGAACGAATGATATCATGGTGTTGCTCTTGGCTCAATGAGTTGATGTTCCAAGTATTGAGGTGAAATTCGGCCGGGAAAGGGGTCAAAATAGCCAGTTTGCTATTCAGTTTGCTATTCGCGTAGTTATTAGGAACAGCGCCCCCTGGCGTCAGATCGGGGAACTAATGATATCATCGTGTTGCTCTTGGCTCACTGAGTTGATGTGCCAAGCATTGAGGTGAAATTCGGTCCGGAAAGGGGTCAAAATAGCCAGTTGGCTATTCCGTTTGCTATTCAGTTTGCTATTCGCGTAGTTATTGAGAACAGCGCCCCCTGGCGTCAGATAGGGGAACTAATGATATCGTCGTTTTGATCTTGGCTCACTGAGTTGATGTGCCAAGTATTGAGGTGAAATTCGGTCGGGAAAGGGGTCAAAATAGCCAGTTTGCTATTCAGTTTGCTATTCGCGTAGTTATTGGGAACAGCGCCTCCTGGCGTCAGATCGGGCAGCTAATGATATCATCGTGTTGATCTTGGCTGACTGAGTTGATGTGCCAAGTATTGAAGTGAAATTCGGTCGGAAAAGGGATCAAAATAGCCAGTTTGCTATTCAGTTTGCTATTCGCGTAGTTATTGGGAACAGCGCCCCCTGGCGTCAGATCGGGGAACGAATGATATCATGGTGTTGCTCTTGGCTCAATGAGTTGATGTTCCAAGTATTGAGGTGAAATTCGGCCGGTAAAGGGGTCAAAATAGCCAGTTTGCTATTCAGTTTGCTATTCGCGTAGTTATTAGGAACAGCGCCCCCTGGCGTCAGATCGGGGAACTAATGATATCATCGTGTTGCTCTTGGCTCACTGAGTTGATGTGCCAAGCATTGAGGTGAAATTCGGTCCGGAAAGGGGTCAAAATAGCCAGTTGGCTATTCCGTTTGCTATTCAGTTTGCTATTCGCGTAGTTATTGAGAACAGCGCCCCCTGGCGTCAGATAGGGGAACTAATGATATCATCGTGTTGATCTTGACTCACTGAGTTGATGTGCCAAGTATTGAGGTGAAATTCGGTCGGGAAAGGGGTCAAAATAGCCAGTTTGCTATTCAGTTTGCTATTCGCGTAGTTATTGGGAACAGCGCCTCCTGGCGTCAGATCGGGCAACTAATGATATCATCGTGTTGATCTTGGCTCACTGAGTTGATGTGCCAAGTATTGCGGTCCGTTGCATTGCAGGACTGAATCTTTTCGAAAGTCCTTTTTTCCGCGAACAGTCCGAGATTGGAATTCACTGCCAGATGACATAAAAACAACTCAAGATAGTGACAAATTCAAAATGAAACTGCTTAAGATGTACAGTAAAATTAGTCCCCCCAGTTGGTACTATGTAGGAGAACGAACGTGTAATATCATTCTAAGCAGACTTCGGAACGGCTGTAGTTGTCTGAACTGTTTCTTAATTACATTACTGATTCATCCAGATGCACATGTGGTCACAGCGACGAAACCGCTGCTCACTACCTACTAGAATGTCCATTTTATGCTAATCTACGCCGTACAATGCTAGATAATATAAAAAATGCAGGCTACCATGACGATCCATCTGTAACACTAATGCTATACGGTGATCATTCAATTAGCAATACAATAAATGACTTGATTGCCGTGAATATATGTGAATATATAACGTCAACAAAACGGTTTTGATGTCAATATTTTCATCCTTTTGACCACCTCTTTGTTATGTTTGTCCTACAAAGCGCATCCAAGCGTGCCCTACTAGCATCTTCTGGACGACCAATCCTCTCCTACATGTCGATATCACTGTTAATAATGCAATCATTTTATATTATTATGTAATCATTCAGTACACATCACTCCTGACATGTAAATCTATATATTGTTCTATACAGATATCTTCCACATCTCCTCCTGTACATATTTATCCAAAACATTGTAAAATGTATTATATGAACAATTTGGAGACACGGTATAAGCCCCGAGCTTAAAGTGTTTCCCGTGTGACAAATAAATTACGTTTAACCCTTTGTTTACCGACGGGACTTAAAAGTCCCACCCCCTCTTGAGTGACTGAGCTCACAGTCAATTCCACAAACCTGCCGTCGGGACATTTAGGTACACACGGAAGGTTGTCCCCGACTATCTGAAACAAACTATAGCGAGCTGTGATGAACAACCATCGGTGCCGTCATCAGACACGCGGATAACCCACTCAGCAAAACGTAGTGGATTTCAGAAGAAAATTGTTGCACTCTAGTTTGAGGAAGTTTTTAGTCAATCTAACTGGGAATTTTTTTATGAATGATTTCTAACATCAAGAACATAATGCTAGTTTCATTTTTGGGAAAACAGCTCAGTTTCCTATCGAAATTAGGTTAATTAGTTTTGGGACTTTTTAGTCCCGTTGGGTAATATCAGACCCTTTTGAAACGGGACTAAAAAGTCCCAATGGTAATATTTGATGTATCAATCACCAGTTCGTGTAAGTTATGAAACTAATAAAATTTCAATTGGATGTTGAGGCATATTGTAATGCATAATGCACCTTATATCCGCATGTATGAAGGGTTGAAGGTTCAAATCCCGCCAATAGTTTATTTATTCTTGCTTTCTCGAGCTGATTTATGCCATACAAACATGCCATACAAACACCATATGGGTAATTGTGCTACTTTCATCTGACTTTATCAAGATTTCCATATGTCGGACTGTTCGTTGCTACATGTATGACCGCTAAATATTCATCGCAAATATGTTATTCACCAAATTCCTCTGTGATCGCTGTTGATATTTGACTTACAGGGGAACATAAATGAAAACGTATGCTCATGGGAAACTGTAATGGCAAACATGAATGAGCACTTTCTGGACAATATTACTTGTTTCAATCATTTCCTAGTTTCAATTATTTATCTTTGTTGAAAGGGTGGTTCTACAGGCAAATCCTTTATGTTATATATTGAAATAACGTATTTTGTTACATTATTCATGTCTAATTTGCTATGGATTTACACAAAAAGCATCCAAAATGACGATTTTTGGCCCGTCCGATATTGACCGTCGGGACTTTTTAGTCCCAACAACTGAGTTGCTATGGTAACCACTGTTGCTCCTACCAAAAATCACAAAATTTTTCTAGTTACCCCATTTGTGATTTGGTCCATGAAGGATTTCCGCGCACTCCACATATTTCTTATAGCGGTAAACAAAGGGTTAAACCAAGTATTGAGGTGAAATTCGCTCGGAAAAGGGGTCAAAATAGCCAGTTTGCTATTCAGTTTGCTATTCGCGTAGTTATTGGGAACAGCGCCCCCTGGCGTCAGATCGGGGAACTAATGATATCATCGTATTGCTCTTGGATCACTGAGTTGATGTGCCGAGTATTGAGGTGAAATTCGGTCGGGAAAGGGGTTAAATTCACTATTATTGTTTTGATGATAAAATAACGACTGGTCCCCTTCGAATAGCGAACCGCTAACTGCGAACTGCCGACTAACTTATAATACCTAGGTGTCATACCATTAATAATGTTATATAACATAATAAGTCTATGGACTTGTCGTCTGCGAGACAGCGTTTCAAATCTAGCTTCCAAATATAAGGTTTCTGAACTAACACTGCATGTGACGCCAGTTATCGTTCTGAGTGTGTCTTTTTGAATATTTTCAAGTCTTATCACATAAGATTGTGGAATATTATCCCAGACGACGTCTGCATATTCTAGACTCGGTCTAATAAAACTCTCATACATAATTTCAAGGCATTTACGATCTTCCACGTGGTCGTTCCAGTCAGCCTTATAGTGTTAAGGATCAGACCGAGATGCTTATGACTACGTGACGGTTGAATTTTGAAATATTATTGGAAAAGATGAATGGATATGTCTCAAAGAAGCGAGAAGAGAAACTGTTTTCGCGGCATTAAAATCGACCAACCATGTCTGCGCCCAGTCAGAAACAATGTCTATATCGTGATTGATGGATGGCAGTTGGCTAAACAGATTATCAGATATGATGTACAAACAAGTGTCATCAGCAAAAAGACGTATGCTGTTTAATAATGACAATAGCAGGTAAATCGTTTATAAATAATACGAACATAAGCGGACCAAGAACAGAGCCTTGTGGTACACCTGCTTCTAAACATAACACAGTGGATTCTTTTCCCTGGATCACCACCCGCTGACAAAGATTTTGTAAATAGCTTTTGAACCACAGCAAAATGCTTCCAGTAATACCGAATTGTTGTAGTTTTTGAAGCAGGCCGTTATGCCACACTCTAGCAAAGGCCTTTGATATGTCAAAGAATAGAAAGAATACTTCTTTCTGTTCGTCAAGTGCCTTTGTCAAGTCAAAGTAAATATCAAGTAACTGTGTTACAGTGGATTGCGACGAGAGAAAACCAGATTGGCTCGGTGTTATGTCGTGCCGTATGTAATTATGAATGTACTTGAACACGACCTTCTTCATGACTTTACTCAGACAACTTAATAGTGATTTGGGACGGTAGTTACAGACAAGATTTCGTTCACCTTTTTTATACGATGGTGTCACATTAGCAACTTTCCATTCTGTCGGATAAGTCGATGTTTTCAATGAGTGATTAAATAAACGAGCAAGAATTGGAGAGAGAACGTTTTTACCTTCGGACAAACATTTCGGACTTGGTCTGGACCAAGCGCTTTGGACGTATCTAAATTAGAAATAATGGTGTCGACGTCTGTAGTATCTACAGTAATCATATCTAAGGTATTTTCCGTGTAGATTGATAAAGGTGGCAACAGAGTGTTGGAATCATCAATTCTGGTAATATTAGCAAAGAAACCGTTTAAAATTTCGGCTTTCTCTCTGCATTCGTATGCAAAAGAGCCGTCCACTTTCTTAAGAGGTGGAACGTCATTAAAATTACTGTTCGAATCTTTCATGAATGATTTGCTGAGTTTCCACCACTGTTTAGAACCAACTCGACCAGTCTCAATTTTCTGTGCTGTTTTGGTTTTAAATTCCTTTTTAGTAGAGCAAACGAGAGCATTTACCAAATTTCTCTGTTTTTTAAAACGTTCAATATCATTTGCAGAATTGGTAATTCTAGAATGCTTAAAAAATTTATCTCTGATTCTCATCTCATGTTTTATTTTGTTTGTCATCCATGGTTTATCGCCTGGATGAATGCAAATGTATTTGTTGGGGATAGATTCTCTAGCTGCACTCATAATAACTGATGTAATACAGTCACACCAAATATCCACGTTATTATCGTCTGACAGGGCTTCCCATTCGGCGTTTACAAGATGTTGTCTAAACATGTCCCAGTCGGCTTTTTCGTAATTCCAGATCAAACGTTTGAAGCTAGGCCTTTTCGGGATACGTGATTTTATGAAGATAAAAACTGGAGAATGGTCGCTACAAAAAGGTACAAGAACGCCGCTATCACAGACGAGTTGAGCCATATTACAAATGATTGGGTCTAAAAGAGAATTTGAAACGGGTCGAGTTGGTTCAGTTATTATTTGATTAAGTCCTAAGGAAGTTATTATGCCACGTAGGTGAAACTTGGAAGCACTCAGAAGATCATCGTTCAAGTCACCGATAATTACAATGTTTTTCTCAGGATTAGAATCCCGGACAACAACACTTCCCCTATTTTAGGGATGAAGTCCGTGTTCCGCTTTTCATATTTTTGGGACAAATCCTCAATTTACATGCACCCATCCAAGACTTGATCGCCCTGGACGAGCGCTCCACTTTGACACCTCACTCGACCCAATCGGTTGATCCCCGGCAGTGCGCGCGCGCGCGGACGCGGGTCAAAAGGTCAAAGGGTCACCTCCAGGTCAGACGGTCCAATGTCCAATGAGACAATGTTGCGGTATCGCTATAGTCAGAGCTTGAGCACAAAAAAGGGGATTCTAGATGAACCTGGGAAAGATGGGCAGTTCCATTTGGACCAATCAGCGGTCGAGAAAAAGAGCCAATCAGCGGTCGAGAAAAAGAACCAATCAGCGATCGAACAATCAGCCAATCGAATTGGGGTATTCACGGTGTGCTTTCGCTGACGTCCGCGCCTACATCTGGGTTCTTGTACACCCGGATAATGTTTTTCTGGACATGGATGGGTTACCTTTGGCTCCATTCTAGGCCACTGATTGGCTAATACGGTGTTCAAAGCCACTTTCATGCATCATGCATTGGACGAGTCTCTTCACTCACCGTATACACGTACCTCAATGAAATGCCCGCTCCAAACCTAGACCAAAGACACGTACTTGGTCTGTAGGCTGATTTCATTGGCTCTCTATTTTTACTATAGTGCTCTTGCATTCTAACCTTGATGGGTTACCTAGAACTTATAGTCATCAACATAATCTATACGTGTTGGAACATAATCTATACGTGTTGGACGAGTCTTTTCACTCACCGTATACACGTACCTCAATGAAATGCCCGCTCCAAACCTAGACCAAAGACACGTACTTGGTCTGTAGGCTGATTTCATTGGCTCTCTATTTTTACTATAGTGCTCTTGCATTCTAACCTTGATGGGTTACCTAGAACTTATAGTCATCAACATAATCTATACGTGTTGGACGAGTCTTTTCACTCACCGTATACACGTACCTCAATGAAATGCCCGCTCCAAACCTAGACCAAAAACACGTACTTGGTCTGTAGGCTGATTTCATTGGCTCTCTATTTTTTACTATAGTGCTCTTGCATTCTAAACTTGATGGGTTACATTTTGGCCCCATCCTACACCACTGATTTCAGTTTGACTGAATCTCCACATTGGGCATTGATGCATTAGGAATAAAACACACAAGACAGGGTTTTTTGGTGAGATCTCATTTTTTTTTATTCAGTGAACAACAACAACGTGAGAACAACCACGTGAAAACTGAAGCCCAGAACAAGGGGCTTGTACATTGAAGCCCAGAACAAGGGGCTTGTAAACTTAAGCCCAGAACAAGGGGCTTGTCATTAACTTAAGCCCAGAACGGGGCTTGTACATTGAAATGATGGGCGGCCCAGTCATAGACGAGTACATCGCGGTCCTCGGCCTGGGGGTACTCGTCAAACATCTGTACGATGGTAGATAAGGGTCTTCCCCGGCATCGATGGTACAGGTAAAACAAGCAATATTGTCCGCACACGCTACTGGTCAGGCTTTGCAAAGTTTGACTGTTCCAACACCACGTCTCTGTGCCTTCATCCATGAAGTCTGTTAAATCGGGATGGAGGGATGGCAGGCCGTACGGGTCAAAGTATTCCCCCTGCTGTTCTGTCAAGTACACGGCCACCCAGTGTTCACCGGGTCGCTCCATCGGATCCGTGTTGAGAACGTAAGCAGCAGGATACACACGGTCTAATGGAAACACATCTCGGGCGAACACCCCTTGAAAGACCCTACGTGTCTCTGGGTCATTCTCCAGCACGGTGGTTATCTGCTCTGTATCCATGTTAGGTGGAGAAGTCACACAGCACGTTGCGCGCCTTGTCCACTTGAATGATGTTGTCAAACTCGGCGTAGCAGATCACATTGACGGTGCTCCGGAGGGCTCGTTGAAAGTGGATTTCCAACCGTAAATTGCCTTGTTTGGCGAGGGCCAGCTGATGGTCGTTCTCTAAGGTGGGGGTCAAATCGAAACAGAACGTGTATCGGTTCCCGTAGTCCTCCTGACTGATGAAATTCCCTTCGTCCTGGTTGATTTGACCGGTGGCTGTAAACAGGCTCTGATAGGCTCGAATGAAATTCGCGCGCCCAAAGTTCGGTGTTAAGGCCGTGGCTGGCACCTGTTGTCCATCCACATGCAGGGCCACAAAATTGATGCCGAAATGTTTAAAGTCAAACGGATTCTCTGGGTAGGCTCCACTGAAACTGGTATTTTCCACACAGGCCAGGATCAATCGCTTGGGTAGTTCCCCCAGGAACAGGTTGTCTTTGTTGGCGGTCGTATTTCCAGCAGACACAGAGAACACTTTGGTTTGCACACGTCGGATAGGGTACTGGGCTGGTTTTGTTTCCAAGGCTTTCATGTGTCCCAATTGAACGGCTGGATTCGGTTTCACTTTTCGGACATACAGGACTGCGTCTTCGATGACAATCTTATAGTCAGCTACATGCGCCTCTACGTTAGTGGCCATCAAGGCGAAGGTCGGAGGCGCCCGTATCAGTCGGATTTTGATGGGGACCTTGTTCAAGAGGTACCGGTCTTGCATGAACATGTCTGCGTGCAGTCGACCGATCATATCCACCGAGACGCCGTTCGCGGTCAAAGCCTTCCGTTTGCTATATCCCGTATTGTCGTTCTCTGCGCCCATGTGCTCGGCTTTGTCCTGGTAGAATAAAGCGGCTGTCAGTTGAGATTTTTTAGCCTCTCGCCCATGCGACAACAGCGTCTCGATGTAGGCTCGATAGGGGTACGTGTTGGTCGAGTCACTGATGAGTTTGTCGCTGAGAAATATATCCACCTGTTGAAACATCGAGTGCAGCCAGAGATTCGTGGGGCCCACCGTTGCTTGGTCGGCGATTCTGGTGCCATCTCCATTGGTGATCTTGGCTTTCACATACAAGTAGGTATGGGCTAAATCCACATAGGTCGTATCCGCATTACTGATGGTGAACTCGATGGGCCCTGTTGCGTTGATGCTGGAGATCGGAAGATGCTCCACCCATAATCCTTGTTCGGCACTGGTCTGTGTGGGCGGGACGGTCCACAAATCAAATTCACTGTTGGTGGAGGGGCAGGACTCGGCGTGGATCAAGGACATGTTTTAAGAAAAGATATCCCGGGTCTTCGATGTGCGTCGTCGCTGGGTCGGTCGTCGACTGGTGCGTGGTCTCGGTGGGGCAGCTCTTTTATTCCCTACGGTGCGTCGTGCTTTGGCCACCAAGACGCCTCCCGCTTCTTTGGCCCGCCGTTTCAAGGCTTCTTTGGGTGCCGTACCCCCCAACACATCACCGGCCACTTCCAGTCCACTGCGTACCGCTTGTTTGCCGATTGCTTTCACCCCACGTGTCACCAAGGGCAGGAACGTTTTGACGATGCTCCCGAGTATGTTCCCCAGTCCATGTCCACGTTGCATGCGTGCACCACTAAACACCGGAAAGCCACCCCCGGCCTGTTGGGCATAATAGTCCATATAGCTGCGTGCATTGCACTCGTAAGGCACCTTCATTATACAAAGTGGGGAGCACGTGCTTGTCGAAAATGAAGTGTCAGCACCACTTTCCCGCGTTGGAATGCCACCGGTCGTCCCGTGTCATCTCTTATATCCACCGTGATCGTGTTGATGTGGGTTTGTCGTACAGGCAGGTAGAGCATGTGGGTGAAACTGTGGGTGACTTGATCGCCATACTTATTTTTAATGGGGACCACCCGTAACAGAGGTGTGTTGATATCGCCCACGATGTGGTTGTCCACCACGTCCGAGTAGACGTAGAGTCCGTACATACCCGACTTCATATCCATCGGGATCTCGCCATGGTGTTCGGTGGGACCAGTGAACGTCTGTAGATCGAAACCCAGCATTTGCTGTAGGATAGGGCTCAGTACGACACTCGCGTTGGCGGTGACGGTAAGCTGTGCCTTGTCGTTGTTTGCGTTGTAATCGAAGTCCACATGATTCTTGAAGGGATAGGCTTGGATGGGTTTTGAACTATTCGTGACCTGCCGTAGAGCCTTATAATGCAACAGTCTTGACAGCCCACCGATGAACTCCTTGGGAGTATCGTATTGGCCTTCGGGGAGGGTGAGTCGGGTGTCTTTTCCTGCGTAGGTCACCTCGTACCAGACTTCATTGGCTCGCACGTTGTACCACGAGTAAGGGTATTGGATATCCACAATGCCACATTCCCATCGTCCAGGTAAATGCAACGGTTGCAGTAACTGGGTCACGTACTTGGCCACTGTGTTGTCAGGAAACACATCCAGCGAACTGTTACTCGGTAGGGTGAGGTAAAACATGGCGACTGAGCTGTCCTGCTGCTGCTGTTGGTTTTAATAGGTCTTCCAGGCCTTGGGCGGTTGTGTGCGGCGTCGTGTTCGTCGCGGTGACTTGCTACGTGTCACGGCTCTGGAGATGTGGGGTGTCTTGATCAAGGGTGGTTTTTTATAGGCGCGAAAAGAAGGTGCCCGTTGTGGTGGTGTTTTGGGGGGTGACTCCGGTTCCCATTCGGATTCCCAAGAAGGTAGTGGGCCACTCGGCAATTGCTGGGTTTGCTGCATAAAGGCCCAGCGGTGGGGGTTCCCCACCAATTCCTGTGGTACATGCATGTCTTTCAAGCCTTGAGCGAAGACCTCCCATCCTCGAGGATCGGTGTGCGATCTGCGTTGACGCATCAGATCATTCACTAAATCCGTCATGTGGGTGCCGGGGACCACCTGATTCTGTACCAGGAGTTCGCCTTTATCATTCCAAGTCATGTTAGGATTCTGTTTCATCCGTTGTAATACCAGGCCAGCTTGTTTCTTGAACGATGCAGGTACACTCTTCAGCACTTCGTCTTCCACCCACTGTGGGGCTGTGGGGGCTACCTGACCCGGCTGTTGGAGCGGTGCTGAGGTCAGCGGTCTGTCACGTGGTGGTGGTGGTGGTGGTGGTGGTGCTGCTGTTGCTGGGGTAGACAGGGTTTTGTATTGGTCCATGAACGTCATGTACCGTTGAAGCGTCTCATTGTACCGTTGTACTTTCTCACTGTCGCTTAACCCCGGTCTCTGTAAGATCTGTTGCATCTCTCCATCGAGGCTGTTTATGGTCTTCACCGTAGGTGGGACAGGGTAGGGTGATTGGAGGTTTTGCAGGAACCGTGGTTCGACGAGGACCATTTTTTTCGTGTGGTTCATTGTCGGCCGAAGAGTCCACCCAATACTGGACCCAACACGGAAGCGGCCAACGGTGCTAAGATGGCCCCGAGAAAGCCGCCTTTCTGTAACACCTTTTTCTTTTGTGTTTGAGGGACCCGCTTGTGGACTAGGGTTCGGAGACCTGTCTTATGCTTGGCCAACTTGGTCTTCTGAGCCGGAGTCAGTGGTACGTTGCCTTTTAACAGGTTGTACCCGATCTCGCACAGACAGCGTACAAGGTCAGGGTCCGCACCGCGTACAATGGTTCGTACTAACTCGGGTGGGGCCGTCTTCAATACACGGAGCGTGGGAGCGTGCTTCCGTACTCGCGCAGACATCCTGTACAACTAATGCTAGAACCCACAACTCTGCCCTTTTTATCCACCTCACAGACAAAGTCAACCCTGCTGTGGTATTCATTCTTTTTATTATTCCCCATCATCAAACACACAGACCCCAGCTGGGGGCGCCACTGTGGATGTGTTTACATTATTTTTGCATGTACACGTGGTGGGTCTCTCCGGGAAAGATGCCGGTCCGTAGTCGAAGGTGGTCGGGGGTGGCTTGCTTGAGGTCGAAGAGCATATACCCGTGCTGAGGGGTTGTGGCATCTTTGAAGGCTTCCAACGCAAACGGTGTGCGGCCGGGATACATCTGTCTCGCCAGGTGCAGCAGTTGAGTGGTATCTCTCGGGTTTTTGAAGACCACCAGGTAGTGGGCATTTAAGCTGATATTCCGATGTTCTTTGTTTTTACTGAACAGATTCTGCACAATGTAGATGATGCTGAGCCGTCGATGATGGCTGCCTTTGGTAAAGAGTTGGGTGACCCGTGCATCCGTCTCCGCCATGAGATCATCCAGAACCACCAAGGTGTCGGGTTCCAAATCGGCCAGGGTGGGTAGGCCTTCCACGAACGTGATGTGGGGCATTGCTGCATACGCTTCCTGCCATTCTCCGTAACACCACACGACTCTGGCAATGGGTGGAGTGATCATGCTGTCGGCGTGTTGAAGGAGCTTCCTGACGAAGTGCGTTTTGTCGGAGCCCGTCGGTCCTGCGATGACGCAAGTGAAGGGATGCTGCCACCGAGGGTCCATGGTTCGAGGTGTATCCGTTGTCGTGGTAACACGCTCTTGTAAATTTCGTACGAGTGAACTGGAGTGGTGGTGGGTACAACGTCGGTCGTCGTTGTCTGTTCACGTTCAGGGATGGTGCTGGGGGTGGTACAACGTGGGTCGTCGGTTCACTGTGAGGGATGAAATCCGGTGGGTCTTGAGACGTAGTAGGTGTACTTGGTGTAAGTGTAGAGCTCGACGTGGCTTGTACGCGGGGTGTGGTGGTGGTGGTGGTGACTGGGCTCGATACGGCTGGTGCTCTCTGTAGACCGGTTTCACTGATGCCTGGTGTTCTCAGTTGGTTAAGTAACGTACTGACATAGGCTACGTCGTAAAACACACCTCCGTACAACACACTCAGCAGGGTTAGCAATAGCACCCCAAAGACCACTTGCGCTTTGCGCGTTTTGCGAGACGCTGTCTTCGGAGGCAGCTGCTGTTGGTCCATAGCACTGGGGTCGGACGTGGAATGAAGGAGGACGGCAGTGGTGTCTGGCTTTATAGTCGTTTCACCTGGTTGGCCGCGACCCAGGAATTGAAGGAACTGGGCCAACCTTGCCATTTACGAAATGAAACAGTTTGCCACGTCGACGTTCCGTTTTCAAAATCTGCTCCACCGTGTAGTAGTCTTGCTGTGTTTTTACAACAGGCTGTAATTCCGTCTCGTAAAACGTCCCCAGCAACGTTTCCCCTTGGAGATCTTCCAGTTCATAGACTCGCCGCTGTCGGGGTAGGCGCCGTTTAATCAGGAAGTGCTCATCGCTCCAGTTGGGCAAGTAACTTTTCTCGAACTTGCCCTTGACTTTACTGATCCGTACAGGGTCCCCGACCTTGTACACCGCCTTCGTCGTTCGCTGCGATGGCCTGGGGTACAAGACACGCCGGACTTGGGCTTCATTGCGTTGGGTCACGGTAATGGGGGCTCTCTCTATACTTCGATGATAGGCTCGATTGTAACCCTCACCAGTTTCGGGAGAACATCGATGTACCGCCTTGTATTCTTATAGGTGAAATATTTATACATGCGGCCTTTGAATGTCCTGTTGAACCTCTCCACCACGGAAGCCTTGGTCTCGTTGTACGTATGGAAGAAAAACACCTTCTGTTTCTTGAGAAAGGCTTGGAACGGTCTGTTGAGGAATTCCGTGCCTTCGTCGGTTTGCAAATACAAAGGTTTGCGGCCGGTCTTGAAGATGTCTTTGAACGCCGCTATGAGATTTGCCCCCGTTTTCGTCCGGATGGGTACCACCCACGCATACTTGGATAGGATATCGACGCACGTCAAGATATACCGATTCTCATCGTTGTGTTTGGCAAAGGCGCTCATATCCACCAAATCCGCTTGCCACTGGGCATCTATTCCTCCCACGATGACCCGGTTCCGTAGAAAATG
>JAVTVY010041553.1:0-19329 GCA_036873755.1 Hanleya hanleyi | reverse complement strand
GGCCCAACATCCAAATACGTGAATCCCAGCGTTAAAGCCGGTGAATCGATGAAAGGGGAAGAAAATCTGACTGACTTCGTCTTCATGAAACAAGATTTTGTGAAGGGCCAGCAGTAATCGCTCGAAATCGTTCCACTCTCGCCTATAGAATGGATAAAAATATTAATAGAAGCACGGTCCTTACCACAGGCTGCCGCTATATTTTATATATGAGAGAAATATACATAAAATATGGCGGCATATACTCTCGAATCTAGAGTACATGTCGCTATATTACGTATATAAGACAAACACACACATATATATATATATATATATATATATATACAATATGGCGGCATATACTTTCGAATCTAGAGTACATGTCGCTATAATACGTATATAAGACAGGCACATATATATATACAATATGGCGGCATGTAAGAGAGACACATGTATATACAATATGGCGGCATATAAGAGAGACACACATATATATATTTACAATATGGCGGCATATAAGAGAGACACAGGTATATACAATATGGCGGCATATAAGAGAGACACATGTATATAAAATATGGCGGCATGTAAGAGAGACACATGTATATACAATATGGCGGCATATAAGAGAGACACACATATATATATTTACAATATGGTGGTATGTAAGAGAGATATACATATATATACAATATGGCGGCATATAAGAGAGACACATATATATATATATACAATATGGCGGCATATACTCTCGAATCTAGAGTGCATGTCGCTATATTACGTATATATGAGGGACACATATCTGTATATATATATAATATGGCGGCATGTAAGAGAGATACATTTATATACAATATGACAGCATATAAGAGAGACATATATATATATATATATATATAATATGGCTGCATATACTCTCGAATCCAGAGTGCATGTCGCTATGTTACGTATAAAAGAGACACACACACACACACGCACCCATACACTATGGCGGCATATACTCTCGAATCCAAGCAGCCTGTAGTCCTTACTCAATAATTGGAGCCTGTTTTCAAGCAGGTCGAACATCTCCGTTATTAGCAATCAACCTAACCGTGATGTATTCCCCCAAACGAATCACGGATAAGGGCTGCACTTTCGTATCGTATATCTGTATCGTAACGCTACTATGTATACTACTTATATTATGACAAGTGTGTTATCTTAGTCGTTCCACTATGGAGGTACCAATCTCGAAAAACGTAGTGACCGACAAATTACCTTGATTAAATCATAAAGCTACGATCAATCAAAATATTCCAAGTATTCCTCTGGCAGATACAAGATGGGTAAAAACTTATCCATACAGGTCAATGAAACACACCATTTTTCAAACACGTGTGGATGAACGGTCAGACTAGTGCCGAAGTCTCACCAATCTGGCCGTTTCAAGGCCCCCATAGTCGATGGGACTATTGGAGGATATATCATGGAAAATGACAGGTAAGGTGTGGTTTGCATAGCCTATCAAATAACTAAGTTATTAAGAAAGGAGTAAAATGTTGAACCTGCTTTTGAAGTGGTCTCGATCTCCGTAGAAATGGCACGTCATTCCGGGATTAGCTAAAAGCGGTCAAAGCGCTTCATGAAAACATTGCCAAAGTGATTGCCTGAGCTATTTGAAACATCTCATGAAACTTTATTTCGAGTATTATGAAGATGTTTTGAATTGCAATACCACCTGATATTAATTAAACGATAACAAGCGCGTATTGCACAAAACTACCATAAAAGTGCATATCCTTGTGACACAACAGCTTTTCCGCCCCATTATCTTCGGGTCTAACCGTTGTATATAATGAGGCTTGTGTCTCTGGGTCCAATATATAGCGCGGTGGCCAGTCACCATTTTTCATTTAGGTTGTCTGTCACACGCGACTGAAATTTAAATTCTTTATTTGGCACGAACATGCAAGCGTTCTGCGCTATGCACGGATAATTAATTAACTCTTTTCTAGTTCCATCGCTTGAGTGGACGAGTGCAATACCAATTGTGTTCCTCTGACCAGCACACCAGTAAATCCGACGAAGGAACCACACAGATGTATGAGTTAAAAGAAGTTTGCGAATCCGCAATATGGAAATTGCCATATTGTATTAAACTGCTAAAAGGAACACGTGTCAGAATTCATACGAAGAGATTCCATGGAAAACCTGCGACGGTATGTATGCATATTTTAACAATTGAAATTTTACTAAAACTTGAGGGATTAAAGGTTTCTATGTCAAATGATAATGAACTGAAAATATATCTAGATACCATCGCATACAATTTTGGTCCAGGTACAGGTAGGTGTCCATGAAAAATTGATACGCATTATTACGGATATCTTCATCTACTACTTCGGACTCGTCTCGGACGATTTGTTTCATGGTATTCCAGGCTGCCAGGTGTAAGTTGAAAATTAGCTCTCAGTACCATACTCGTTCCACCTGACGGCGTGCGACGGGGATATTACTGCGACCAGACAATACTACGACCACCAGACGACGAGACTGACCGCGGGGGATAGCCAGTCTACACGAGACTGTGCCCGGGATACATTCCTCACGTCTTAGATAGGGACTTTATATATATTTGTAGTCTACAAATTTAATTCCTTTCTCTTGAAGGTAATGTACAACTTGCAGATCAGGGATCTCTATTTTAGAATCTTTGCTGAAATGTATGTTTATTGTTTTATTGTATTACTCCCACCTCCTCGATACAGACAAGTTGTTGGGCTGTTTCGAACGTCCCTCGTTGACCAGGATGAGTGTACGAGACTGTTCAATACAGCGCGACAATTTGTTTGTCGAGTTACTTCAGGCCACAGGATTATTCAACCCCTTACGACTGAAAAGTTAATACCACTCGAGAGTTTCACTGGCTAAATGAATGCGTTTCTCAATATCGAAGCAATTGATGCACAGTAAAGATGATCTTCTTTAATTAATATTTAACAGACTTTGTTATATTCTTTTAACAGTTGAAAGTAGTAGTAGATAATGGGTAATTGAAGCCCCCACTTGCCACCCAAATCCACATAGCCACCGCGATCCACCATCACCCACCGAGCGCTGTCATACGTCATTATCAATTTTTATTTGTATAAATTATTGTGTCTGGATATTAATAAATTATATACGTTATAATTTACCTAAATATATATAGAAAAGAGCTACATATGATATTATCAATAAATTCTCCGAATTTATACGATAATCGTTAATAACGATTAAATAATACGGTATATATTTTAGGTTATATATCGGTTTTACAAGAAGGGTGTTATTTCAATATAGATATACATATATATATATAGTATAGATTTATGATATTATTAATAATTTCTCCGAATTTGTACGTTAAGGGTTCATAATGTTAAAAACACGGCGTATATTAGGTTACTCGTAATTGGTATATGGCGACATTTGGTATTGAATAATACACCGTACATTTGGTACGGTAGATATTGATTATAATTTCACTGTATAGGTAGAGCAATCGGTATTACCAATTACAGAATCGTATTGATTCTAGAACATTCCGATGTATTCATGTGAGATTGTACTATAGTCGGCGGTGTAACAGCTGTGATAGAATAATTGCGATGGCACGGTTTGAATATAGGAGGGGCGTTTCAATTAGTATATTGTAACATTTGGTGTTTATATTTACAGACCGATATCAATTTAATTAGGGTAATTATACAATACGGTCAACGTATAGCGGGAGTTGAAAGGGTATACCGTGAAATAAATCATTATTTGATAACCGTTTGTCGAAATATATACGGGTAATAGTATTCGATTTATATCTTACTTCGGAATGGCGAATTTACTGAAAAATACCATCGAACCTAAAGAATCGTCCGTAAGTATTGTAATTTTATTACGATCTACTCACAGATAATAGCGATACGTTTTATCATACGCCTTTGTCGATATAACGATGTACATAGCGAACGGCGTTGTAAATGATCAATTATAACTGATTTGAATACAAGGTCTACTCACTTTTAATATTTCAACTCTATATTTTTTTTACGCTAACAACTCTGCGTGGGCCGGATTCGAACGAGAACATGCGGACATTTTAGGTAGTTCCGGTTGGCCCAGTTTGGAGAATGTATTTGTCGTAGATACGGTCGTTGAAACACGGCCCGTTTGTAATGACGATGATTGGAATCCGACGACTATTCTCCTAAATGATTACTCTTCACTTCCGGAGATTAAAACACGCAAATGTGTGGACGAATTATCCCGTTTATTCCCGCCCAGAGTTTGCAAAAACTGTAATCAGTCATTAGGCGTCGAAGTTTGTGGAAAATGTCGAGTTCGTTTATGCGGAGAGTGCGCGTGTTTCGCCCGGCAGGTGTCATTCGGGGTTTTTATGTGTCCAAGCTGTTGTAGTTGTCAGTTTTGTCGCTATTTTAGAATGAAGCACTTGAAATAATCAAAACCTGTGATAACAATAAACAGCTACTACACATATTTCATTGGATATACGGTGGCTGAAAGAAATAAGAACACAAATTCGGTTGTTAAAGTTCAAGGTATATATTTATTTATACAAATTAATTTAGTAATGCCAGTTTCAAAACGGAAATAACCACTGCAGTATGGCAAAGCAATGTGCTGCGCGGTAAAAGGTTTATTACACTTATTTATCGCGGCAGACTTTTTCATGTACGCTTGACAAGTCGTTCTTTACCGCATCCGCTTGTCGCCATTGCTTTCTGATGAATCAGCTGGAGCCCATAACATGGACGGGGATATTGAACCTTGTTAAAAGCACAGCAGTTATTTCGATGCGCAGTTGGTTCGCACTGTTTTCATGAGTGTCGCTTATCGGACGCTGACGTCGCTCGAAGAGATCCCACAAACACACGTCATTCTCGACATCATCGTTATCATCATCATCATCATCCGTAACTCCTCCGTCATCATCATCGTCACCATTACCTTCATCATCACCATCATTGTCATCATCATCATTATCATCATCGTCGGCGTCAGTAGCGTCGGTATAATTTTGATCACCATGGTAGCCAAAAGTTTGATCTGAAGGACATTTATTTTTACCATTACTTCCGGAACTGGAAAATTCGTCCCCATGGACAATACTTCCGCCCTCATGGTAATACGTCCCCGCGTTACTCGAAGTTCCCAGGGTTGATGTGTTATACATATTATCGCTATCGATGCATGGACAAGCTCCAGTTTTCTGATGTTTTAACATGTTGGAGCGATTGGCAAACTTACGAGAGCATCCATAGCATTGAGAACTCATGTCTGCTTTGGAACAACCGTACCACACTAGTCTCACGAAATTACCAAAGATGAATGATAGAGTTAAACATCGACATTCGGCTAAAGTGAAATGACTCTATTTGGCAACAGGAGCGCTGTTGACCTATTTGTGACGTCATTTGTCGTATTGGCACCTCGTGGTCCAGGTGTCAGCGGGCATGCAGATGCGCTTTTGCGCAACCGATATATGCGAGGGTCAGTCAGAGTTTGTGTGAGTGAGTGAGTGAGTGAGTGAGTGAGGGACTTTCTTGGACTTCTTGGACTTTTTAGGACTTTTCAGAACTTTTTAGGACTTTTCATGAACTTTCCATGGACTTTCATGAACTTTCCATGGACTTTCTTGGACTCTTTAGGGCTTTTTAGGACTTTTCATGAACTTTCGTGGACTTTCCTAGATTTCTGAGGGGGTAAATTCGGGCGAAGATCCGTATACACTACATAGTCGGGTTATGAAGCGTTTTAAATAAGGTCAGATGTACTTGTATAATGGTGGGTATTAATAATAGTGCGGATGTTACTATCGGGTCACGTAACAGTCCGGAGTTATCTCCCACTAGTTCCACTTTTTGTCACCAGAGCCACCAGTGGTCAATACGACAGATGACGTCACACGAAGGTCAACAGCGCCCCTTGGTGACAAAAAGTGGAACTAGTGGGAGATAACTCCGGACTGTTACGTGACCCGATAGTAACATCCACACTATTATTAATACCCACCATTATACAAGTACATCTGACCTTATTCAAAACGCTTCATAACCCGACTATGTAGTGTATACGGATCTTCGCCCAAATTTACCCCCTCAGAAATCTAGGAAAGTCCACGAAAGTTCATGAAAAGTCCTAAAAAGTCCTAAAAAGTCCAAGAAAGTCCAAAAAAGTCCATGGAAAGTTCATGAAAAGTCCTAAAAAGTTCTAAAAAGTCCAAGAAAGTCCAAGAAAGTCCCTCACTCACTCACTCACTCACTCACACAAACTCTGACTGACCTTCACATATATCGGTTGCGCATAAGCGCATCTGCATGCCCGCTGACACGTGGACCACGAGGTGCTAATACGACAGATGACGTCACAAATAGGTCAACAGCGCCCCCTGTTGGCAAATAGAGTCATTTCACTTTAGCCGAATATCGATGCTTAACTCTGTCATTCATCTTTGGTAATTTCGTGAGACTAGTGTGGTACGATTGTTCCAAAGCAGACATGAGTTCTCAATGCTATGGATGCTCTCGTAAGTTTGCCAGTCGCTCCAACATGTTAAAACATCAGAAAACTGGAGCTTGTCCATGCATCGATAGCGATAATATGTATAACACATCAACCCTGGGAACTTCGAGTAACGCGGAGACGTATTACCATGAGGGCGGAAGTATTGTTCATGGGGACGAATTTTCCAGTTCTGGTAGTAATGGTAAAAATAAATGTCCTTCAGATCAAACTTGGCTACCATGGTGATCAAAATTATACCGACGCTACTGACGCCGACGATGATGATAATGATGATGGTGACAATGATGGTGATGATGAAGGTAATGTTGACGATGATGATGACGGAGGAGTTACGGATGATGATGATGATGATGATGATGATGATGATGATGACGATGATGTCGAGAATGACGTGTGTTTGTGGGATCTCTTCGGGAATAAAGCGATTGATGATCATGAATCCGATATAAACGACCTCGCGGAAGTTTACGAAGAAGGCGGAATGGATGAACCAACTGCGCATCAGATGGCATATGACAAGCTTTTACCCAGAATACAGACAAGGTTCCGAAATATCTACGTCCGTAATTTAAGGTTATGGAGAAAACTACGGGAGCACCCGATTCATCAGAAAGTAATGGCGACTAAGAAACGGATGCGTGAGGAAGACGACTTATCAAACGATGAAGCAGAAGAGTCTGCCGTTGAGATGCGTAAATTCTTAATAAACAGACTTTTACCGTGCGGGTACACAAGACAACCGATCAAATCCTTCGATTAGTTGATTTCGCCACCAGGGCGTGCCGTTGCATTCGTTGTCGATATATCCTCAGCTCTTTCACAGGGTTATGGAAATGAAATTGACGTTTGGGTACTAGGATTGCTCAGTTTGTATTTCCGTTTTGAAACTGGCATTACTAAATTAATTTGTATAAATAAATATATACTTTGAACTTTAACAGCCGAAGTTGTGTTCTTCTTTCTTTCAGCCACCGTCTATCCAATGAAATATGTGTAGTAGCTGTTTATTGTTATCACAGGTTTTGATTATTTCAATTGCTTCATTCTCCAATAGCGACAAACCTGACAACTACAACAGCTTGGACACATAAAAGCCCAGAATGACACCTGCCGGGCGAAACACGCGCACTCTCCGCATAAACGAACTCGACATTTTCCACAAACTTCGACGCCTAATGACTGATTAGTTTTTGCAAACTCTGGGCGAGAATAAACGGGATAATTCGTCCACACATTTGCGTGTTTTAATCTCCGGAAGTGAAGGGGAATCATTTATGAGAATAGTCGTCGGACTTCTTATATTCAGATTCCAATCATCAGGGGCGTCGTTAGGGGGGAGGGTCGTCAGGTGCAAACGACCCCCCCCCAACTTGGAAGCGCCAAAAAAAAAACAGAAGAAAAAGAAGAAAAAAAAACAAGAAAAAAAAACACAAAAAACACAAAAAAGAAATAAAGACTCGTAAGCATGCTGCGTTCCAGTAGTGTCGCGTCAGTTCGCTCAACAATGGGTTTACCACGACTTTCCGTTTTATGGTCATAAAGTGGATTATGAAAGAGCTGTAGCTCTGTTCATGAGACTCCACCCTCGACAGATGCAGCAGGGGAACCCTCGACGGATAAAGCAGGCGAATTTACTATTCAATTAATCATTAACTCGTGTGTGTGTTTTTCCCCCCTTCTGCTCGATGCGTGTGGTTTTGATTATGAAGCATCGGCAGCCTCGGTCTACCGTTGGCGAAGTCCAAATCGGGCAATAAACTGAAAGCTGTATATGTATTAGACTGGATGAGTCTCTATTTCATATGTACTATTTAATAATAATAAAATGATCTTTAATAATATATACGTTTGATAAATGAATAAATAGAATGAAAAAAAAAACGAAAATAATATTTTTAAAACAGAGACTGGACGATTTGATGGGTTTCGTCGTGTAAAGATTTCATCTGGAGGCGTGGTTAGTATGGACGATTGACCCGTTTTTACCTTCGGTTGCAACATTTGTATCAATTTCATTCTAACGCCATACTGTGACGTCTCGACAGTAACGTCATTCCCATTCTTGAGGTCATGGTAGTAACGTCATTCTCATTGTTGACGTCACATGAACGCATTGCTTCCAGCGTGCGTATATGAACGAACCAATCAAATCCTTTGAGTTGGGGGCGGGGTCAGAATACAGAGTTTTCATTGGTGACAAAAAATGAACAGTATATTGTGCATTTTTTCTTGCAAAGTTAGCTCCCTTGTGACGTTCCGTCCAGTCCCTGTTTCAAGCATTTCTTAATAGGCAGAGTTACTTCCTCTTGTTTGCCGTTTAAAATACATTATGAAACAGGGGCTGGATCCAGTCTATATATGTATAAGCTTTGCTTAAGGCTATACCACATTCGTGATATTTCATTTCCGGAAAATATATCAGTTTAATTTTTTTTCTAGTCAGTATTTTACCATGGCCACGTTTTAATGAGTGATATTAGTTTCAATTTTCTAGTCAGTATTTCACCATGGCCACGAGATATAGTCCATGATACACAGTTTGATATTCTACACAATATTATTGTGATATTTTCAGCAAAAGTTTAATGTTCACAGTCATGAAATGACATATGGATCGGAAAGTGATATGATGATGTTTAGTTTCAATCATTTTTGAATCAGGGGGGCCCGAATATCTTTTGGCCACTCACTTTTCAGAATCCCTAACTGACCATGTCCCCACATAAAAATTACAGATAGAGTGCCAGGACGTGTAGTGGTGTATTATAAGCCCGTTTTGTTTGTGTCAAACCAGGAAGTCAAATGGAGTCCGGCATATTCTTCAATATCGATGCGGGTTTATGCGAAACAAATGTGAAAATAGAACCATAAATCTATATACATTGTGTTCATGCAGATTTGTTTCCAGGAAAACGGGTAAAACGCATCTCCGGCAACCGTAGACACCGGAGCTTCCGGGGCCTAGGCGGCCCCTGGACCCTCGCCTGTCAGGCTGTGAGGATCGCTCATTTTAGCTTTGTGTAAATGAATCGCTGTCATATTGGTTCTAATGTTCCATGATGTAAAGATCATCGGTTTTTTATGTGTTTTTTTATGTGATAAATATAACTAAAAAGTCAAATGGATTCAGATATGAAGTATGATTTTTTTTTCAATTTCGACGAGTGCGAAACATACGTGAAAATATAGAACCATAAATCTGCATACATTACGTTCGAATTTATGTCTGGGAAAACGCTCAGAACGCGTCTCTGGAGATCTGGAACTTCGGAGCTCCCGGGGCCTAAACGGCTCGTGGCCCCTCGCCTGTTGGGCTGTGAGGATTTTTTTGTTTTATCTTTGTGTGAATGAATCGTATCTGTAGGCATATTGGTTTCCCTCCCAAGAACTATAAGTCATCGTTTTGTATGTTTTAAATATAACTAGAACGTCAAATGGATGAAGGCATGAGGTGCGATGTTTTCAATATCAATGCATGCTTATAATTGCGAGAAAAAAAAATCGTGAAAATATAATCATAAATGTGCATGCAGCATGATCAGTTTTATTTCCAGAAAAACGTTCAAAACGCATCTCCGGCAATCTAGGATATCGAAGCTTCCGGGGCCTAGGCGGCCCCTGGACCCCCGCCTGTTGGGCTGTGATAGTGGTCCCCCATTTTCAGTTACCTTCCGACGCCACTACGTTAGCTTACGAGGTATATCGGTCCAAAGCATTATTATTGTGTTTTCTAGATGACAAGAGAATAAAATATAATACTGATATTTGACAAATGACGTGTTAGTTTAATTGTTGGGAATCGCTCAGAATGCATCTCAAGCGATCTAAGGTCCCAGAGCTGTATAATATAACCCTAAATCTGCATACATTATGTTCAGATTTAATTCCCGGAAAACGCTCAGAACGCATCTCCGGCGATCTAGGACTCCGGAGCTTCAGGGGCCTAGGCGGCCCCTGGACCCTCGCCTAAAGTGCTATGATAATCGACCCCCCTTTCAAAAATCCTAGCGACGCCCATGATCATCGTCATTATAAACGGGCCGTGTTTCAACGACCGTATCTACGACAAATACATTCTCCAAACTGGGCCAACCGGAGCTACCTAAAATGTCCGCATGTTCTCGTACGAATCCGGCCCACGCAGAGTGGTTAGCCTATAAAAAATATAGAGTTGAAATATTAAAAGTGAGTAGCCCTTGTATTCAAATCAGTTATAATCGATCATTTACAACGCCGTTCGCTATGTACATCGTTATATCGACAAAGGCGTATGATAAAACGTATCGGTATTATCTGTGAGTAGATCGTAATAAAATTACAATACTTACGGACGATTCTTTAGGTTCGATTGTATTTTTCAGTAAATTCGCCATTCCGAAGTAAGATATAAATCGAATACTATTACCCGTATATATTTCGACAAACAGTTCTCAAATAATGATTTATTTCACGGTATACCCTTTCAACTCCCGCTATACGTTGACCGTATTGTATAATTACCCTAATTAAATTGATTTCGGTCTGTAAATATAAACACCAAATGTTACAATATACTGATTGAAGGCTATAATTGAAACGCCCCTCCTATATTCAAACCGTGCCACCGCAATTATTCAATTACAGCTGCTACACCGCCGACTATAGTACAATCTCACATGAATACATCGGAATGTTCCAGGATCAATACGATTCTGTAATTGGTAATACCGATTGCTCTACCTATACAGTGAAATTATAATCAATATCTACCGTACCAAATGTACGGTGTATTATTCAATACCAAATGTCGCCATATACCAATTACGAGTAACCTAATATACGCCGTGTTTTTAACATTATGAACGCTTAACGTACAAATTCGGAGAAATTATTAATTATATCATAAATTTATATATATAAATATATAGATAAATAACAGTTGAATACCTGCCCAGGATAATATATAGAAAAGAAAATAAAATAAAATGACACTGACAGCTGGAATTCGTCGTTACCGGTTTCACCACATCATCGGTGGCTCATCAGACGTTTAATGACTTTGAATTTAACGTTCATACGATATATTCCAAATTTACAGCGCTACGTCATACACTGACGTCATATCGAATAGAATATTTTTCCAACGTTGAGCCATGACGCGTAGCGTCATGCTATGTTTGAATTAAAGCGTGACGTCATAATTTTGACTGTCCGCTCTTTTACGTTTAACGTCATAATACACATTTTGCAATAACAGTTTGACTAGACGTGAACTACACAATAAATATATCAATTTGGTAATTCATTTAAGACGCAATTATATTTCTTTCGAAATAATGTTTCCTTCTGTATTCTGAAGTCTTTGTCATTTTTCAATACTTTGTAAAATGGAAATATGGTAAATTTCCCAGCTCCACATTCGTCAATATGTCGTACTTAGACCAATCTGTCGAGTTTCAGGGTCTCGTATCTGTTGTTTATGTACAGTCACTCGATTTCTCAGAATATCTCCAGTTTGTCCCACATAATTTTCACCACAACCAGCGCATGTTATGACATATATCACATTGGTTACTTTGCAGGTCATATTATATTGCACCTCAAAGACCTTATTTGCTCCCTTGAATTTAAATTGCCTGCCTTCTAGTATATAAGCACAAGTCCCGCATTTGTTTGATCCGCATTTCTTTACTCCATGAACCTCCTCTTCTTCTAAAGTAAAACGCGCCCTCGTTAATAATTTTTTAAGGTTCGGTCCTTGTCTTTTACTATTGATAATTTTAACATCTTTCATACTGTCTTTGATTCGTTGACTGCCGTTGAGCATGGGTAATGTCTCTTTAATGATATTAAATGCGTTCGGGTTATTCGGATTATGCGTCGTAACCAATGGAATAGATTTTGTGTCGGTACGGCCTTCTTTCACAGTTCGAAGTTGCTCCTGTGGAATATCTTTTGCCCTCTCTATACCCGATAGTATCAAGTTTTTCGGGTATCCTTGTTTTATCATTGTTGGTATGAGTTCCTTCAGTCTACGATCTTTTAACTCACTGTCATCCACTATGGTACATATTCGCCTTGCTAAATTGTACGGTATTCCCCGTCTCGTATGACCCGGATGACACGAATGGAACGGCGGGTACTGTTTTGTATCTGTTTCCTTTGAAAATACGTCCGTTTTCAATCCCGTTTCTTCCCTGTAGACCATAATATCCAGAAACGGAATTTCCCTGTAGTCTTCTTGACAGGTGAAAGAGATATGTCCATTTAATGAGTTAAGTAACTCTTTTAATTGTTCGGCGTTTCCGTTTTTTCGTGGTAAAACAATAAAACAGTCATCCAAGAACCGAAGCCAGTTGGCTATAAAGTAGTTTTTGAAAGAGGATCCATAAATTTCGTTGATTTTGCTGTATAATTTCTCTTCTAAATATGCCATGACAAGAGTGGCATATGTTGGTGCAAACTTTGTACCCATCGCTGTTCCCTTGATTTGGTTGAATATTTCCCCGTTGAAATTGAAGTTATTATTCTTCAAAATTACTTCCGTACTTTTTAAAATGAAATCCTTTGAGAAACGCTTGTCCATGCTACTTGCGTGTTTCTCTATCCAAAATTCAAGGGCTTCTCTTCCTAATTCATGCGATATGTTTGTATACAGACTAAAAACGTCGAAAGTTGCTAATGCTGAATCGGTGTCAATATGTTTTGGTAACTTCTGAAGAAAATCTATGTCGTCCCGCACATAACTCTTGACGTTGCTTGTTAAAGGTTTGAGAAGATTATCCATAAAATAACTGAGGCGTTGTGTTGGGCATTCTGGTCCAGCTACAATTGGTCGGAATTTCAAGTCGGTTGGTGCTGTGACTCGGACATATGTTGAATTCTGTTCCTTGATGGCGTTAATAATTATTTGTGATTTATGGATTTTAGGCAATCCATAGAAATTGCTGGTCTTGTTCTCAAAGTTAGTGAGAAAATCTATCTCTTTCTCAGTGAGATGATTCTTAAATTGTTCTGTCAATATCTTCATTTTCTTCATAGCTTCTTCATCTTGATTTTTGGGCACTTCTTTGTAGTATTCCTGGTCTTCTAACATTTCTGTAATTTTCCTTGCGTAAAAGTCTTTGTCCATTATAACTACAGCTCCGCCTTTGTCAGCTAACTTGATAATGATTTTCTTATTATCTTGTAACTGTTTTAAAGCTTCACGTTCTGTTCTGTCTATGTTTGACCTCTGTTTAATAGTTTCACTCTCCCAATCGAATTTATTAATGAAATCCACATAATTATCCAAATGAACATCTCTTCCGCTTCTCGGATTAAACTTCCCTTTATTACTAACTTTGGATTCTTCTTGGATTTCCTCGGTTTCGTAGAAGTATTCGTGCAAACATAATTTTCGACAGAATGAAGATACGTCGGTTTTGATATCCTGTAAATTTTGTCCGGGAATGGGTGCAAATTTGAGTCCTCTTTCCAATAGCTTAATTTGCTCAGTATTAAGAGTTTCTTTGGAAAGATTGATAACTTTTGGTGTGTGGATATCGCGTATCTCTTTATCCACTGAGTTTAATAGTCCATTGTCATGTTGTGATGGTTGCTTCTCTCTAAAAAATCCCCAGTGGCTTGTGATGAATCAGATCTCGTTTCTCTTCCCCATGAATAGTTACTGTGTTGTCGATGTTTTCTGTTATTGTTGGCTTGGTAATTGTCCCTTTTGTAGTTACGATCGGCGTTGTAGTTGTTGGTTTGGTAATGCTTCTCTTTGTAGTTGCGATCAGCGCTGTATTTATTGGTTTCGTAATGGTCCCTTTTATAGTTGTGATCGGTGTTGTAGTTGTTTCTATTGAAAACATCTCTGCCTCTAGTGGTTTCGTTTTTCAGAACAGCTGCATACGATGGTCGTCGTCCTTGTTTTCGAATAACGGTTGTGAATTCGTCTTCGGGATTCTGATCATATGATTCCTCCAGTTGGTCGTACCAGGTCTTCTTTTTTCTCCAAATTTCCATCGAAATTTCTTCCTGCTGGCGACAGTCCGCTTTCCACATCTCCAGCGTGTCTTTTGCTATGGTTTCGTTCGAGTTCGCCTGTTTGGCGATTTCTTGGGACATCCACTCATCAATGCTGGAATATGCATCCCTCTGTTCATTAGCTTTTAGTTTTAAGATTTCCGCCTCTTCCATAATATTTTGAATTGCGAGGTTTTGTCGAATTTTCTTCTGGTCTTCTGATTCGAGCGGCACTACGTCCGGCTGAAATTTCCGCAGTGGGAAAATAGGTGTTTCCCGGTTTACCCAGGAGTAATATCGATTGCTTAGCTCTTGATTACGTAAGCTCCTCCAATATGTTTGTTTCCTTTCTTGTAATTTACGTTGCCATATAAAGTTCAAGCGGCTTCTTACCGTCTTAGCGTCTTCCGTTATTGCTCTTTGTTTTCTGATGGTGCTGGTAGCTTCCTGTTCGGTAATCCTGTGTAGATCATCTTTAACTTCTGTCACCTTCTTGATAACTTCTTTGAACTGTTCGTTGTTCTTAGTCCTCTCGTTCTCTAGACAATCCGTCATATGATCAATCTTCCGTATGAGCTCGGACAGTTTCCCAGAAATTTCCTGTAGAATTTCGCTCTGAGGGCGAGTACAATCTGTCTGTCGACCTGCCATTTTTTCACCGGGCATCCAATATATTGATAAATAACAGTTGCATACCTGCCCAGGATAATATATAAAAAAGAAAATAAAATAAAATGACACTGACAGCTGGAATTCGTCGTTACCGGTTTCACCACATCATCGGTGGCTCATCAGACGTTTAATGACTTTGAATTTAACGTTCATACGATATATTCCAAATTTACAGCGCTACGTCATACACTGACGTCATACCGAATAGAATATTTTTCCAACGTTGAGCCATGACGCGTAGCGTCATGCTATGTTTGAATTAAAGCGTGACGTCATAATTTTGACTGTCCGCTCTTTTACGTTTAACATCATAATACACATTTTGCAATAACAGTTTGACTAGACGTGAACTACACAATAAATATATCAATTTGGTAAATTATTTAAGACCCAATTATATTTCTTTCGAAATAATGTTTCCTTCTGTATTCTGAAGTCTTTGTCATTTTTCAATACTTTGTAAAATGGAAATATGGTAAATTTCCCAGCTCCACATTCGTCAATATGTCTACTTAGACCAATCTGTCGAGTTTCAGGGTCTCGTATCTGTTGTTTATGTACAGTCACTCGACTTCTCAGAATATCTCCAGTTTGTCCCACATAATTTTCACCACAACCAGCGCATGTTATGACATATATCACATTGGTTATTTTGCAGGTCGTATTATATTGCACCTCAAAGACCTGATTTGCTCCCTTGAATTTAAATTGCCTGCCTTCTAGTATATAAGCACAAGTCCCGCATTTGTTTGATCCGCATTTCTTTACTCCATGAACCTCCTCTTCTTCTAAAGTAAAACGCGCCCTCGTTAATAATTTCTTAAGGTTCGGTCCTTGTCTTTTACTATTGATAATTTTAACATCTTCCATACTGTCTTTGATTCGTTGACTGCCGTTGAGCATGGGTAATGTCTCTTTAATGACATTAAATGTGTTCGGGTTATTCAGATTATGCGTCGTAACCAACAGAATTGAATTTTGGATAGAGAAACACGCAAGTAGCATGGACAAGCGTTTCTCAAAGGATTTCATTTTGAAAAGTACGGAAGTAATTTTGAAGAATAATAACTTCAATTTTAACGGGAAAATATTCAACCAAATCAAGGGAACAGCGATGGGTACAAAGTTTGCACCAACATATGCCACTCTTGTCATGGCATATTTAGAAGAGAAATTATACAGCAAAATCAACGAAATTTATGGATCCTCTTTCAAAAACTACTTTATAGCCAACTGGCTTCGGTTCTTGGATGACTGTTTTATTGTTTTACCACGAAAAAACGGAAACGCCGAACAATTAAAAGAGCTACTTAACTCATTAAATGGACATATCTCTTTCACCTGTCAAGAAGACTACAGGGAAATTCCGTTTCTGGATATTATGGTCTACACGGAAGAAACGGAATTGAAAACGGACGTATTTTCAAAGGAAACAGATACAAAACAGTACCTGCCGTTCCATTCGTGTCATCCGGGTCATACGAGACGGGGAATACCGTACAATTTAGCAAGGCGAATATGTACCATAGTGGATGACAGTGAGTTAAAAGATCGTAGACTGAAGGAACTCATACCAACAATGATAAAACAAGGATACCCGAAAAACTTGATACTATCGGGCATAGAGAGGGCAAAAGCTATTCCACAGGAGCAACTTCGAACTGTGAAGGCCGTACCGACACAAAATCTATTCCATTGGTTACGACGCATAATCCGAATAGCCCGAACGCATTTAATATCATTAAAGAGACATTACCCATGCTCAACGGCAGTCAACGAATCAAAGACAGTATGAAAGATGTTAAAATTATCAATAGTAAAAGACAAGGACCGAACCTTAAAAAATTATTAACGAGGGCGCGTTTTACTTTAGAAGAAGAGGAGGTTCATGGAGTAAAGAAATGCGGATCAAACAAATGCGGGACTTGTGCTTATATACTAGAAGGCAGGCAATTTAAATTCAAGGGAGCAAATAAGGTCTTTGAGGTGCAATATAATATGACCTGCAAAGTAACCAATGTGATATATGTCATAACATGCGCTGGTTGTGGTGAAAATTATGTGGCACAAACTGGAGATATTCTGAGAAATCGAGTGACTGTACATAAACAACAGATACGAGACCATGAAACTCGACAGATTGGTCTAAGTAGACATATTGACGAATGTGGAGCTGGGAAATTTACCATATTTCCATTTTACAAAGTATTGAAAAATGACAAAGAATTCAGAATACAAAAGGAAACATCATTTCAAAAGAATTATAATTGCGTCTTAAATGAATTACCAAATTGATATATTTATTGTGTAGCTCACGTCTAGTCAAACTTTTATTGCAAAATGTGTATTATGACGTTGAACGTGAAAGAGCGGACAGTCAAAATTATGACGTCACGCTTTAATTCAAACATAGCATGACGCTACGCGTCATGGCTCAACGTTGGAAAAATATTCTATTCGATATGACGTCAGTGTATGACGTAGCGCTGTAAATTTGGAATATATCGTATGAACGTTAAATTCAAAGTCATTGAACGTCTGATGAGCCACCGATGATGTGGTGAAACCGGTAACGACGAATTCCAGCTGTCAGTGTCATTTTATTTTATTTTCTTTTTTATATATTATCCTGGGCAGGTATTCAACTGTTATTTATCAATATATTGGATGCCCGGTGAAAAAATGGCAGGTCGACAGACAGATTGTACTCGCCCTCAGAGCGAAATTCTACAGGAAATTTCTGGGAAACTGTCCGAGCTCATACGGAAGATTGATCATATGACGGATTGTCTAGAGAACGAGAGGACTAAGAACAACGAACAGTTCAAAGAAGTTATCAAGAAGGTGACAGAAGTTAAAGATGATCTACACAGGATTACCGAACCAGCACCATCAGAAAACAAAGAGCAATAACGGAAGACGCTAAGACAGTAAGAAGCCGCTTGAACTTTATATGGCAACGTAAATTACAAGAAAGGAAACAAACATATTGGAGGAGCTTACGTAATCAAGAGCTAAGCAATCGATATTACTCCTAGTTAAACCGGGAAACACCTATTTTCCCACTGCGGAAATTTCAGCCGGACGTAGTGCCGCAAGAATCAAAAGACCAGAAGAAAATTCGACAAAACCTCGCAATTCAAAATATTATGGGAGAGGCAGAAATCTTAAAACTAAAAGCTAATGAACAGAGGGATGCATATTCCAGCATTGATGAGTGGATGTCCCAAGAAATCGCCAAACAAGCGAACTCGAACGAAACAATAGCGAAAGACACGCTGGAGATGTGGAAAGCGGACTGTCGCCAGCAGGAAGAAATTTCGATGGAAATTTGGAGAAAAAAGAAGACCTGGTACGACCAATAGGAGGAAACATATGATCAGAATCCCGAAGACGAATTCACAACCGTTATTCGAAAACAAGGACGACGACCATCGTATGCAGCTGTTCTGAAAAACGAAACCACTAGAGGCAGAGATGTTTTCAATAGAAACAACTACAACACCGATCACAACTATAAAAGGGACCATTACCAAACCAATAAATACAGCGCTGATCGCAACTACAAAAGGAAGCATTACTAAACCAACAACTACAACACCGTTCGTAACTACAAAAGGGACAATTACCAAGCCAACAATAACAGAAAACATCGACAACACAGTAATTATTCATGGAGAAGAGAGACGAGATATGATTCATCACAAGCCACTGGGGGTTTTTTAGAGCGAAGCAACCATCACAACATGACAATGGACTATTAAACTCAGTGGATAAAGAGATACGCGATATCCACACACCAAAAGTTATCAATCTTTCCAAAGAAACTCTTAATACTGAGCAAATTAAGCTATTGGAAGGAGGACTCAAATTTGCACCCACTCCCGGACAAAATTTACAGGATATCAAAACCGACGTATCTTCATTCTGTCGAAAATTACGTTTGCACGAATACTTCTACGAAACCGAGAAAATCCAAGAAGAATCCAAAGTTAGTAATAAAGGGAAGTTTAATCCGAGAAGAGGAAGAGATGTTCATTTGGATAATTATGTGGATTTCATTAATAAATTCGATTGGGAGAGTGAAACTATTAAACAGAGGTCAAACATAGACAGAACAGA
>JAVTVY010041552.1:0-18881 GCA_036873755.1 Hanleya hanleyi | reverse complement strand
TTACATAACGAACTCAGCAAAATCTTCTGGAAGCGCGCACAGCCATATCAATACTCCTCAATGGTGGTAAAAAAATAAATTGACATCCATCTTATTTGCATAGTAATATTAAAGTCAAATATCTTTCCACTCGACATGGTCTCGGATAATGTAGGACATTAGCACCTTGTCCCGCACTGCTAGGAATCCATATTGACATCCATGTTGAAAGCACAGTATCACGCCGAAACTCCGAACAGCTCATGTCAGCTGTATGACTTCCGTTACCATGGAGATCAGCTCAGGAAGAATACGAAGCTGCGCATCTGAAAACCCCTCGGCTCTGGGCGCCAGCCATTCATAATGTATTCAATTTAAAACAAGACTTCAGGAACACCAAGCAGTCAAGTAACAAATAACAAACATTTATAGGTAATGTTTCTGTTTGTAACTAAGTCAAACCTGCTCTTAATTAATGCCATTATCTCTTAATAATTGCACAATCAAGCGTAGAAAACGGAAGTTTAAAAGAAAAAGTTAGCTCCCCTAGGAGAAGAGTTACCCGCCCCTAGGAGAGCTCTTCATTCAGTTCCAGCCTGGCCACCATATATGCGACTGCAGCCTGATTCCTATCCTCTTTCTCAAACCGAGACCAGTAATGAAACAAGGCCGCGGTACGAGGGGACGGAAGGGTGGGCACATTAAATTAAGAGCAGGTTTGACTTAGTTACAAACAGAAACATTACCTATAAATGTTTGTTGTTTGTTGCCTAAGTCTTAAACCTGCTCTTAATTAATGCCCTAGTACCAACATACGGAGGTGGGAACCTCGGTCTTGTGGTAGATTAAAGTAGGCTAAGTGACCGCTGGAATGACACAGAAACATGGGCATAGTATGAACAATCCATAATCAACAAATGCAACCTTGGTCATCAACATAAAAAAGGTTAAACATGTGAATAAGATACTGGTGTACTTATCTTTGATTGTTCACAGCCATGTAGCTGTGTTTGTGGTGTGGAAATTATTAGTTTCCCCCCGAGAGAGTTACCGCAACGTCGTGTATTGGTACTACTCGGGAAGCCGTGTTATACCAAGAGAGAACCTCAACCGATGTGATATACAGTCTACTTGGTAAGGCTTATTTATCTTGGCTGTTCCTAAGACCGGTCGAGACATGTTCTGTTACGGGCCTAGTGATCGCCAAGTCACACCACTCTCAGTCCACAATCGTCTTCCATCCAACCATCATTCTAGGGGGTTGAGTGCAAAAGACGGCGCTGAGATCTTTGAGAAGGACGTCAGATTGAACCTGAAGGACACAATCAAAAACCGCAGTTAAGGTAAAGATCACACTCACCATGGATACATACATCTTAGGGTGATGATACAGTGTCTGACATCTCTTTAGAGGATCCAAGGTCGTTCATCTGACTTATTTCTTCCTTCCATATGAGATCAATCAATTGTGGACCAATAGTATGAATGAGATGAGATGATACAGCAATTTGCAGATTTGCTGTGATGATTCAAACTGCCGCCCCCCCCCCTTTTTTTGGAATTTAGTTGACCACGTGCTGGGCCGCTATTAACGGCCCAAACGTGGATATCCCTTCTGCCTGGACTGACATATCTCTCAGATAGAAGTTGGTGAACGTGGAGTTCGTCGTCCAGGCACAAGATTGGACAATGTCATGGAGGGACAAATTCTTCCATAATGGCCATGACGAAGCAATGGCGCGAATCTCATGAGAAGAGGCATTCGACAACAGAGGGGGAGCGTCTATGGCCAATTGATAAGACCATTTAATGGTTTTCTTCAACCACGCGGCGATGGTATTTTTGGTAATATCACGCAAAGCCGACGGCCGAAGAGACAGAAATAACAGGCGCCGAGAGCCGCGAGCGGAGTCGGTACGAGTAAGATAGTGGCGAATAGCCCGGACCGGGCATAACAGGAGGTCGTCTTCGAGCCCATGCACAAAGTCTGACAACGCCGGAATGGAGTACGATCGTTGAGCGCACGGACCTGAACGCACAGACTCATTTTTGGCAATAAATTCCGGAATGGGCCGAAAGGAAATGCGAGACCAATCCGCCGTCCAGGTCATAGAAGATCTTTCAAGAGCATGAAGTTCAGATACTCTAGGCGCTAAAGCAAACGCAGCCAAAAAGGCGGTCTTATAAGACACAGCTTTAATCGAGGCGGATTCCAAAGGTTCAAAGGGTGGATGAATCAGAGCACACAGAACCACACCAATATCCCATTTCGGTAACAGTTGGCGCGTACGGCGAGACTGTAACGCGAAGGCGCGAATGAGCGCAGAGATATTATCGTTTAGACTAATGTCTACACCCGAAGTAAGGCGTAACACCCTAGCCAGAGCAGATCGATATCCTTCAATGGTGCTGATTTGAAACTTCTTATCACGATGAAGATGAAGGAGAAAGTCAGCTACGAGGGAAACAGAGGCAGCGTCGGGATCGGCATCATGTCCTCGGCACCAGGAGACGAAATAGGCCCATTTCGCCTGATAGAGCTGCGATGTGGAAGATCGA
This sequence comes from Hanleya hanleyi, assembly GCA_036873755.1. NCBI lineage: Eukaryota > Metazoa > Mollusca > Polyplacophora > Lepidopleurida > Hanleyidae > Hanleya > Hanleya hanleyi. Next base: position 16,343 of record JAVTVY010041552.1, on the reverse strand, counting down.
TTGGCTGAAACCATCGTTCGTGCAACCTCTGCTGAAAATCCCTGGACTGCGAGTGCATTCTGGATAGTCTGCAAACGTGTAGGTTGAGCCACCGAGGGTTGTGATGAAATATCCCGTGCGGTTGACGTAACAGGTCGGGCCACACTGGCAAACGACGTGGCGGGGCGGTGAGAAGCGGGAGCAATACCGGAAACCACTGTCGCCGAGGCCACCACGGGACTACGAGAAGAATGATGCAGTCGTGACGGGTAATCTTCTGAAGTACTTCCAGAATTAGGGCGATCGGCGGGAATGCATAAGCCAGGAAGTTGTCCCAATTGATTGACAGGGCGTCGATGTCGAAGGCTTGAGGATCCCGAATCGGACTGACAAACAGGGTCAATTGGGCGTTGTTTCTCGTAGCAAACAGATCGATCAGCGGCGACTCCCAGATGTCGGAGATCTGCTGGAACACCTCCGGATGAAGTTGCCACTCGGTCTGAAGAACGGTGTCCGGACGCGATAAGCTGTCCACTAAGACATTGAGCCGGCCCGGAACATGGCGGGCGTGAAGATGAATGTGATGACAACGAGTCCACTCGTAGAGATCCCACACCAGGCGAAACATTGGAAGCGAGCGTGTTGTTCCCAACTTGTTGATGTGAGCAATCACTGTGGAATTGTCCGTCGCAATGAGAAGAGATGAGTACATGAGACGATGACTCCAATGTTGCACCGCCAGAATGACTGCCTTCATCTCCAGAAGGTTGATGTGAAGACTGGCATCCAACGTTGACCATCTGCCGGATACTACTAATTCGTCCAGATGGGCACCCCAACCGGTCTCGGACGCATCGGTGTACAGATGATGACTCGGAGCCGGAAAACGGAATGGAACGCCCTGCATGACGTTGAGCCGGGATTGCCACCAAATCAGATATGGATGAAGAGACGTCAATACCGGCACCGCTGGATTGATGGAAGGTGTCTGTAGGTAAGGATACAGATGATACTGTAGTGGACGCACCTGTAGTCGGCCGTAATGAGTTAGGTCCTGAGTGGAAGTGAGCAAACCTACCAAACTTTGCCACTGCTGACGTGTCCGTGACGTTGATGACAAAAACTTTCGGGTTAACAGCTGAATTTTGTCCCAACGATCTTCCGGAGGATATACCAGTTGATGATGAGTATCGAACACTGCGCCGATGTAACGGCGAACTTGAGCCGGGACCAACTCTGACTTGAGAGGATGAGGGATGAATCCTAGATGACGTAAGACCAGAAGTGTGAACTGGACTTGCATGTTGAGACGGGACTCGTCCGCTGCCCATAGGAGGATGTCGTCTATATAAACCTCTATCTGAATACCCCGCAGGTGTAGAAAAGCCATGACCGGTGAGGTAATGCAAGTAAACAGCCAAGGTGCTATGTTGACCCCGAATGGAAGAACCTGCCATTCGAAACGGCGTTCGTTGACAACGAAGCGGAGGTAACGACGATGACGAGGATGAATTGGAACATGAAGATACGCGTCCTGTAAATCGACTGAGGCCAGCCAATCCCGAAGATGTACACGGGCCCGAATCGATGAAACAGTCGGCATCTTGAAATGAGGGGGGGGGGCGAGATGAAACTTGTTTAACACTTTTAGATCGATCACCATCCGCATCTGGGGCGAGTCTTTCTTGGGAACCAGAAACACGTGGCTGTAGAACCCAAAACTGTCCTCTGTCGGCGGTAATTCTCTGACCGCTCCCTTCTCGATGAGCGTGTTGACTGACGACAGAAGAGACTGGACGTGACTCGCAGAGACTGGAAGGCGGGATGGGCGTGGCCAAACGATAAGCTTGGGAAGGGAACGAAAAGTGAACAGGAAGCCGCGCTCCAAAACCCTCAAAATCCAGGTGTCGTCGGTGATGAGGCGCCAATTGTTTATGAAGTATTGAAGGCGGCCGTCCACAACATGATGATTGAACGACTGGAAAAGAGGAGGCTGCAAAATTTCGGCTTGCTCTGATCCGGGAACTCGATAGTCATTTACTGGAACGACCACCCCTCTTGGTTGGTTTACCACGAAAGGAACGGCGCCCTCGGCGTGGAGGTTTGTCAATACCCCGAAACCTCCCCCGAGCGCCGCCATCTTGTTGGGTGGAAGAGGAGTTACGACCCCGCTTCGAGCGACGATCCGACGAACCACCTCGAGCAACAGCCCCAATCAAACGCGCAGTACGTTCCTCGCGGATGATGGGTACAACAGACTCAATAGAATTGTTGAAAATGGCGCTGGAAGCTAATGGTTGATGAAGCAGAAAGTCCTTAACCATAAAGGAAACGTCCGGCTTGACGGCCTTAAGTAAGGCATTGCGTTGCGCTTGGAGAAGCGAAACGTAAGAAAAAGAAGTGGCCTGAATAACTCGATGATTAGCCTGCACTAGGGTTTCAATGAAACCTCGCAAATAAGCAACACGACCCGCAGACAAAGAAGTCGATCCATCGTCCCGGCGTAACTCCGGGTCCAAGGCAATCCGCGAAGTCGCCAACAAAAACCAATCAGTGATAGAGGAAGCACGTTGGATTGCCAATAACATCTCTTGAATATTCTCCACAATTTTGGTATTGACTTCAAGTGGAGTAGACTTAGATGATTTAGAAACCTGAGATAAATCTCGATCACGCTTGGGCGGTTTGTCAGGTAACACGTTATCATGAAGACGATAGGAGATCCCTAGACTAGGCTTCTTAAATTTATTGTCATCTTGTAATTGACGATCAAATTTGCCTAAATAATCTGCCCATGCTGGTGACGGAGCACATGTACGAGGAACATCCGGCTTGGGAGTCGCGAATGCAGAGTCCGCAGCTGTCCGGCACTTACCACTAGAAGAACCCTTCGAAGGAACGGGCATATCCGGAACCAACGCTAAAAGCGCTTGCATATTCAGGAGAGGATCCATCTTCGACGTATCCTTGACACTAACCTGAGAGGAAGACGAATCATCCGACTCACTCGACGAAACCGGAGACGGAGAACAAGACGATAAATCATAATCCACCAAATGATCAAGGACAGGGGCTCGTTGAAAATGAACATGGTAATCTTGATCAGAGGGAGCCGAAACCCCAGGCAAATGGTGAACAGAATCAGGAGAATGAACTGTCGACGTACGAGAACGGCGTACCGGGGAACGGGAACGCCGTAAAATAGTACCAAAATGCCCCGGTGGACGAGAACTACAGATCGGAGAACGAGATCGTCGACCCGAGGTAACAGGATCACGAACAGGAGAAAACAAACGATGAGGTGGTGAACCCGAGCGTTGTATACGAGAACGTGAATGGTAATGTGAACCTGAATGTCGTGTAGCAGTATGTGAACGACGATGTGAAGAATCAACAAATGTGGGGCTTGATGTTCGTAAGCCCGCAACCTGAACACTTAATGGTAGAACCGAACAGGCTTCCATAGATTTTTCAGCATTAGGAAAACTATGTCTAGTCTTAACCCGTAAAGGAGAAATTGACACTCTACGTCGTTTCTTTGATTTCTTCCTACTAACATGTACATGTGGAGAACCAATAGGTAAGGGAGAAATAACCTGGGGTGAAGATTCCTTTTGTTCGACGGGAACAATAGACTGGCCAGGCTTGACCGACCTGGCCTTTGTTAAGCGTAACAAAGGGACTGGATTTGAATCGATCCTAGACAATGAAACACCGGACCGGGTCAAGCTGTCTAGCAACCTGGAATTATCATCGTGTAGGACGGTCCCGCTCGGAGGTATACAAACTGACACGGGTGACTGAGGATCTTGACCAGCCCGGTCAAGATCCTCATTACACTTCATATCATTAACTAAAGAAATCTCTAAGACCCGTCTGTCGATCTCCGACAAAGACGAGTCATCACAAGCATGTAACAGAAAAGCTCGGCGGGCCTGGGCATAATTCTTCCAGGCCGCCGGATTCCATAATACACATTCCGCGCACGTAGACGCCCGGTAACATAAATCTTTGCAAGAAAAGCAAGCTGTATGAGCGTCTAAAGGGGATAAATCTTTCCCGCACGTACGACAAGGAATACCAGTCGGAACTTCAGACATAATACAGTAAGTAAGTTCCGAATGAATAACAAAAACAAGACTTGATACAGGATATTACACCAGCGAGACAACAACAACCAATGTTGTAAAATTGCCTCAGAATACTTCCCTAGATGTGCACTGGTCGATGCAAACAAGAGAAAGAGGATAGGAATCAGGCTGCAGTCGCATATATGGTGGCCAGGCTGGAACTGAATGAAGAGCTCTCCTAGGGGCGGGTAACTCTTCTCCTAGGGGAGCTAACTTTTTCTTTTAAACTTCCGTTTTCTACGTTTGATTGTGCAATTATTAAGAGATAATGGCATTAATTAAGAGCAGGTTTAAGACTTAGGCAACAAACATACAGATTATGAAAAATTTTGCCATTAGAAATGGCCTCAAACGTTTCCGTCCAATCAGAGAAACCGGTATTCATTACATAAGTCTGTTGATGCATCGACGATGTATACCAAATTTTACATCGAACATTTGAAAATTATCTGAGATAGAGATCCCTAATGATTTCGCATAAATTAAAGATGGCCGCCCATCCTTCCCACCACTCAGAGAAACTGATGTGGTTATTCATTGCAAGTCTCTTGATACATAGATTCTGTATGCCAAGTTTCATATAGAACACTGAAATGGTATCAAAGATAAACATCATTAAAGATTTTGCATAAATTAAAGATGGCCACCAAGGTTTCCGCCCAAGCAGAAAAACCAGAACTGTCTATTGATACATCGATGATGTATACCAAATTTTACATTGAGCACTTGAACCATATCAGAGATATAGATCATTAATGATTTCGCATAAATTAAAGATGGCCGCCCATCCTTCCCGCCACTCAGAGGAACCGATGTGGTTATTCATTGCAAGACTCTTGATACATCGATGCTGGATACCAAGTTTCATATAGAACACTGAAATGGTATCAAAGATATATATCATTGAAGATTTTGCATAAATTAAAGATGGCCGCCAAGGTTCCGCCCAATCAGAAATGCCAGAACTGTCATTTATCGTAAGTCTATTGATGCTTCGATGATATATACCAAATTTTACATCGAGCACTCGAACAGTATCAGAGATAGAAATCATTAATGATTTTGCATAAATTAAAGATGGCCGCCCATCCTTCCCGCCACTCAGAGGAACTGATGTGGCTATACATTGCAGATCTCTTGATACATCGATGCTGTATACCAAGTTTCGTATAGAACACTTGAATTGTATCAGAGATATATATCATTGAAGATTTTGCATAAATTAAAGATGGCCGCCAAGGTTTTCACCGAATCAGGGAAACTGCTTTGGTCATTCCTTTGAAGTTTCTTGATGCATCGATGATCTATACCAAGTTTCACACTGAACAGAGAAATGGTACCTAAGATACACAAGATTAATGATTTCGCATAAATTAAATATGGCCACCAAAGTTTCCAACCAATCAGGTCCAGATTCAATAAGGTTCTGGGCCACAAGCATATGGATGTGCAGTGCAAGTTTGGGGTGCCTAGGGTAAGTCGTTCTAAAGATATCTTGGTAACAAGAAAGCTGTGATGGTTTCGCATAAATTAAAGATGGCCGCCACAGTTTCCAACCAATCAGGTCCAGATTCAATAGGGTTCTGGGTCACAAGCATACGGGTGTGCACTGCAAGTTTGGTGTGCCTAGGGTAAGTTGTTCTGAAGATATCTTGGTAACGAGAAAGGTGTGACGGACAGACGGACAGACGGACGGACGGACAGACGTACATGACGACGACAATACCCTTCGGCCAAATTTTGGCCGAGGGGTAAAAACCGGAAGAAGCACCTCAAATTAGAAGATATCCTCCGTAAGTAGAATCAAGAGAATATCCATTTCATTTGGATATATATTTTATCTCCTGATAAGGGAGAAATACAACGATGAGTATGTGAGCGGAAACACATCCTATAGCATGTGATGTGCCTCACGAGCGGCGGATCACGATTTAAGGCTGAGAGATGTAAAATCCTTACACCATTAATGTGCGAGGTATTATGACTTCGACGGAATAGGCCGAGCAGTCGCGAATGATATCTATCATGCTATTGAAACAACATTGACTGCATGGTTCTTCAGATGGCAAATTAATTTTAGGACATGAAACAATAGATAGAATAATGCGCCTGAAGTTTTGGAGCATTGATGAAGAAGGAATCAAAAGTTATTGAGCAAAAACAACCTTCTTCACCTCCATTTTAGAGAGCGTGATCTCCCTAACCTGATCAATAGATGTACGGTAATTTCCCTATTATTTCACCTTCCAAATTTAATTCGAAAACGGCCGATTTTTCCGCTGTCGTGATTTTGTCCATCCTAATAAAACGAACACGGGAGCATTTTCAATATCCGTGAAACAATAAATTCGAACACTCCCGTTTTCGCCACGGAGTTCGTGCCGATGAAAGTAAAGTGAATATGTTACTAGAATCTCGTATAGTATATCGGCGTATGCTATTATTTGTAAGCGCAGAGAAACAACAGGGAATGGTACAATATAATCAGACTGAATTACTATTACTTACAGTCTATAAGGAAAAAAATTGATTCAATTAACTCCGCAGTCCTATAATTTTATCCTAAGTTGATCGCGTTTCGCCGCAGTCGGGAAAAATATATACCCCCGCACGTGGTCGAGTGTCTGCACACGGCCCGCTATTGAATCATTCTTCAGTTTCCAGCGTTCGTATATCAAATATCTTTCTTTAAACCAGCATTCCTTTATTTGAAAAACACGGTGAATATTTTCCGAGACGGCAGAACTGCGCGCGAATGAATTATGTTTGAACGGAACATAAAAATCACCGACAACGGTGGTTGACGTGACACGGTCATAGGAAATTTTCATGGCGCTCCTTTTCTGTTCAAGTCTTTACGGTGGTTCATCGTCCCTCATTAATTCATGGCCAGAATGAAAAGTCGGTCAGATATCGAAAGTTTCAACCACTTCTCCGCAAACTTTTAACCAAATTACTGAGCTGGTGTAACTTGACTACAATTGTTTTAGAAACGACACTAAAGTCAAAACGCACATGTCGTGCTTTTAGGCGTATCACCTCTTTGCACTGGAATGGGACAAGCCGTTTCAACTCTTGACCTTGCAAATTCCCGCCAAGTTTGTTTACGTTAACCTTTACTATGATGATTTCATTGGCCGAGAACTGTAAGCGGGTCGCAAATTACCTTTTCTGGGGCGAGCACTTATTGTGTCACTCAAAATAGACTCGTCCATGCCAGACTGCACATGGTTCCACGTGCACAGTCAAAATATAATTAGGTGAGGGATCCCAGATATTACATCAGACCACGTGCGGTCTGTAAATAGACTAGGATTTTCCCATGTCTGTTTTTCGTCGGCATTATTCTCTGTCATTATTTCCTGTACATTTTCGGCCTGCTCGGATTTCGCTGCCTGATAAACTAAACACAAAACATTTAAATGGCATTAGGTAAAGTTTCTGAGATGAGAACTTACCAGTAGCTAATTAATATTCAGAACGATATCATACTTCGACCTATACTTTTAGTAAACTGTTACAGTACTGGTACCGTAATAGATATTCTCATACTTGAAACAAACAAATCGAAACGTGTATTGCCGACTGACACTCGGTTCTCTTGTACAATCCGCCGTTAATTCTACATTAATTTCGTGTCATAGGTCCGGGATATTTATTCAAGTCCTGGATGGTGTGTGTAAAATCATGCACAGTGAAGACCAAAAAGTCTATGACAGTCCGCTAATCTGTCTAAAACTTCGTGATACAATCCTACACAAATTTGCCGTTGGTTCATTTTCAGGGTTCACAACAACAACGTCGACATACCAAACGACTCGAACATGGAATACTCTAATATGTGTATAGTTTTATATTTCCAGAATATTCATTCAATTCCATGTCAGTTAGGTTTCATAATATAGATCATAGCTAATACTGAACAAAAGGAAGGAATACGTTCAATGTTTTGGCCTACTTTTACGATGTTATTATGGACGCGAATTTACGGGCGTCAGCTCAAAAATCTGCATGATCGTGCTGAACTTGTCACTCGATAAATATGCTTGACTTCCTCGAATAAAATTAGACGCCTTTATCAGGGTAGAGGAGATTTTCTGACATCATACACTGCATTTTATGGAAACTATGATGAGATCTCAAAGTTAATACACGGTAATAAATACGATCACTACGACCACGGCAAAGCGGTCCGCCATTTTGGATTCTCCGTGAAAGTCGGCGCGACATTTAATTCGAACACTCGCGTTTTTCTAGAATTCGCTCTCAACAAATAATTCGAAAGTAGCCAATTTTTGGAGTGGTGAGTTTCATCACTACATCGCGAATTAATAGGGAAATTACCGTAACGTCAATTTCCATGATCAACAAGGAAACTCAAATAGGATGTAATAATAGTCACTCTGTTAACATTCAATTGCCCTAAAATTTTGGCTTAAATTTTAAGTTTATCATACATTCATATACACATTCATGTACACATTCATATACACATTCATGTACACATTCATATACACATTCATGTACACATTCATATACACATTCATGTACACATTCATATACACATTCATGTACACATTCATGTACACATTCATGTACACATTCATATACACATTCATATACACATTCATATACACATTCATGTACACATTCATATACACATTCATATACACATTCATATACACATTCATATACACATTCATGTACACATTCATGTACACATTCATGTACACATTCATGTACACATTCATATACACATTCATGTACACATTCATATACACATTCATGTACACATTCATATACACATTCATGTACACATTCATATACACATTCATGTACACATTCATATACACATTCATATACACATTCATATACACATTCATGTACACATTCATATACACATTCATGTACACATTCATATACACATTCATATACACATTCATGTACACATTCATATACACATTCATGTACACATTCATATACACATTCATGTACACATTCATGTACACATTCATATACATTCTTTGCTGCACATTCATGTACATGTACACATTCATATACATTCATATACACATTCATGTACACATTCATATACATTCATGTACACATTCATAACTACACATTCATATACACATTCATGTACACATTCATATACACATTCATATACACATTCATGTACACATTCATATACATTCATATACACATTCACTATACACATTCATATGCACATTCATATACATTCATGTACACATTCATGCACACATTCATGTACACATTCATATACACATTCATATACACATTCATGTACACATTCATATACACAGAGCCTCATACACATTCATATACACATTCATGTACACATTCATATACACATTCATATACACATTCATATACACATTCATATACACATTCATGTACACATTCATATACACATTCATGTACACATTCATATACACATTCATGTACACATTCATATACACATTCATATACACATTCATATACACATTCATGTACACATTCATATACACATTCATATACACATTCATGTACACATTCATATACACATTCATATACACATTGCCTTTTCTTAAATCCAGTGGCACAGAAACCACACGTTTCAAGTGAATACCGGCACCTGGGTAAACCGACCAACCTCTAAATACTGACATTATCTTGGGTCCCAATACTGAAATTTCAGGTATTCTGAACCTTGATAATCCAGAACCCTGTAAACACCGACACTCTAATATGGCCGTAAGCAGGGTAAGTTCATACAGGTTTCGCTGCATTAGCTTCCAAGAATGAACATTCAATACCTGCTGTAAGTCAGAAGAGACTGGAGCGTGGCCCTCCAACGGTCAAGGGCCGGGTGGTCATGTAGTTTGCCAACAAACAGCGGGTATCTCACACCTAATACACCTCCCACCACTCCCTGGTCTGTACCCCGGTTACCTCCCCTACTGTCCAGGACTGCAAAGAAAAATGGAGACAATTAATCTCATGCTAAGAGAAAATATTATATCTTACTAAAAATCTGACTGGTGGCTGCCCCAATGAGGGGACAACACTGAATTATCTCCCTTGATGTGTTTTTGTTCAGTGCTACTGCAGTTATCTCCCCTCATTGTGCTCTCAACTTGCTATAAAAACATACAAAAAGTAGACAATGCCCATGTTCCATTTCTGCAGCAGCATGCCACATACATCTAGCATCTTGGCAGTAAAATGCAGAAAAGAATATATAATTTGTTTTCCCAGCCAAAATACAACAGGAATGTGGACTAAATGACGCATTGTGACAAAATGAATACTGTATTCCAGTCTAAATGCAATAGTGTGGATGACTCTGAATATATTTGTGTTACCCTAAAAGTTTTTACTCTGTTCCAAGAGTTGACAGTGTAGGGTGCAAACTCTAGATCTAACAGCCTTACCTTGTAGTATATACTGTCCAGCACCCAGTAAAATCCTCACAGAGTACCAATCTCCGTCTCCGAGATCAGTTCCCACAATGCTCTCATAGTTCCTCAAGTCCACCACCAGGTGGAGCTTCAGTCTTCCCGAGTCCAGGACCAGGGTCAGCATAGAATTGGGATCATACTGAAAGAGAATTAAATATCCGTATAGTATTCATCGAGTGACCTTGGTGCAGGGTTCCTACACTTTTCAAGGACTCGCAATCAAATTTCAAGGACCGATCATACCAGGAAATCACGCTTATGAAACAAAGTTGTACTACATTTTCCATCTTTTTTTTCTTAACTTTGCTTGCCTGAACATAAAACTAAGGACTTTTAAGGACTCTTTTCTAACATATCAAGTTTCAACGAGTTTCAAGGCCTTGAAATTTTCCAAGTGGAATTCAAGAACTTTCAAGAAAATCAAGGTAATGGAGGAAATGGTGTATTGAAAACTTCCACTACAAGAAAAACCCTCTGAAATCACAGGTTTTAGAACAAACAGGCTCTTCTTTGTTCTCTCAATAATGTGCAACTGACCCATTGGAAGGTGAAGTTCTAGATGAACTAAAGGAGTAATGAAAAGAGACTTACTGTGTACAAAAGGACACCCGACGATCTTGAAGCTGTGAAGTTGAAGGAGATTTGAGATATCAAGTCTGTCCCGCCAAAATGGTAGAAAGAGTCTCCCGTGAAATGGGACATGATCTGTAAGGTGCACCGATCGCCGGTAAATCCCGGCGAACATCGGCAAAACTTGTACGTCCACATGTCCACGCATGTGCCGCCATTTTGACAGAAGTCGGTTGGACATGGTTCGTGCTTCTGGCAGCCAGTAGATGGCTCCGATGTTGCCCGTTTCGGCCTGAATGGAGAGTTCTCAAGCGGTGTACGAGACTGTAAACTGATTGGTTGGTTGTTGACAGATAAATTCTGCAAATTGTTGAGAAAATATAATGTGAAATAATCTGCACCCTTTCTCTGATGTATTTCCATGGTTATGCAATGCATTTAATGCCTGTTTGTCGATTAGTTGACATATAATTTCACATGATTTCATAATGTCTTCATAACTAACAACTTATAAATTTCTCCATAATACTTTCATTGCTAGGGATGGTAGAGGCAGAGAAACTGCTGTGACGCAAAAGTTCAATTTAAATTTCCGCTAATAATTTTTGAAAATTTAACTTTCTTAAGTCCCAAAATATTTTATCAAATCAACTTACACTCAAACAGCCGACAAATCCATCTAATGTTGTTAGCTTGCTTCTAATGTAAGGTGTCAGCAGTGGTATACCACCCACGTAAAATCGTTCACCCAAGTGAACTCTCTGACCAGCGTTGGCATGACTCAGACTGAGCTTGCACAGAGCATGCCCACTGCATGTCTCAGGGTCAAGGGTCAAGTGGGCGTGACTATCGGTGATTGACAGCTGAAGGACATGGACGACGAGTCCCTGTTGACTTCTGACGACACCGATTCCTCCTTCTGTTGATTCAGCTCCCAGTTCGAGGGTCATTCGGATTTTGCCATTCTGGAGTTCCAAACCAACATGTTGTGGTTTCCCAGCTGTATTGGTCTACAATACACAAGCATATTCCTCGTGAAAAACAGATATTTGAACCCCTTTATGATGCAAATATTTTCCCATAATAAACTGCCATCAGCTATGTTCATATAGGGAATGATTGTGCTATATTAAAGAAAACCTGAAGTACCCTTGACATGAAAACAATCTCATGCAAGATCTAGAGGCAATGTACCCAGATTTGGAAAGAATCTGTTCAAGTAGTCAAAAGTTATTGTCTCCAAATGAAATTTTAACTTGGCCCCCTCGTGGCACCACCTATAAGTGGATCGGTGTGAAAAACAATCTCAAGCGAGATCTCGAGGCAAGCTACCCACATACCAAATTTGGAAAGAGTCTGTCCAATTGCAAGTTTTCAAAAGTTATTGTCTAGAAACAAAATTTTAAGTTCGCTCCCAGGTGGCGCTACCTATAGGTGGATAGGCATGAAAAATAATCCCAAGCAAGATCTTTTTTCAGTTTTTCAAAAGTTATTGTCCAGAAATGAAGTCGGATGGATGGACAGACCTAATTACTATAGTCCTCCTCTAGCCATTTTGGCATAGGGGGACAAGAAAACACTGAGGACCTAGAGAAAATAGTCTGAAATACTGACTGTTCCAATAAAAGGGGTGGTCGGAACTTATGATCGGGTGTTACCTTTTTTATATGAAGGGGGAAATAACTTACTCCTGTCGCAAACAACAAAATTCCCTTCTCTACAAGCGTCGTCCGAAAGGTGAACTCTATATTGAGGCCAGAATTCCCAGCAGTCTGTCTCTTCCTTCTCAAACTGAAGATTGAACTCAAGGGAGGTAAGTCCAGAACACTGTTTCCATCAAAGCTGGCTGTTGTTATCTGCTCACAGTTATTTCCCTTGACACCATCAGGACAGGAACATTCATATCCCCCTGGCGATGGCTCAGAACAATTGCCTCCATGCTGACATGGCTTGGCGGCACATTCAGCTATATCCACAGAGCAGTTCCGTCCTGGTTAAAGTAACAACAATAGAATGAATTTAAATACGAAAAAGATTGACTGTGAATCGCTGTATTTTGTATTACTGCCTACCATAATCAAAACAAGCTTGGTGAAGTTATCGTACTGAGGTAATAAAGCAACAAATTAAAATTTTATGTATTTATCGATCCACATTCATAGTAAATAATAATAATATTCAAAGTAAATAATAATAACACTGATTGTAAATAATAATAATAATTCCAGGAACAAAGATTAATGATGGCCCCCGGAAGTGCAAAACTCTGAGCAAGATGCATCATCTGAACGCATGACACGATCATACGTAGAAACTTCTGCTCGTAGCCATGCGGTAACGGGTGATATCTGAGTGTAATAGGGCGTTTCCCAAATGGTCACATCCGATTGGTCCCGTTAGCTCCGACATCGGCACAATCACATTCATAAAACGAAGACACACCTCCAGAAAGCGATCGATTGAAACGATCCCTTGGTGGGCCTCGGAGTGCCCCCATCACAAAATAAAAAGCATATCATTTTCCTGTGAACTGTCGCCAATTTTATTTTTTACAAATATGTTAGGCCGCTTGTAATATGATTTGTCTTAAGGAAAACAAAGAAGCATGCTCCATTAGAGTGAGAAATAAAATAGCTAATTCGCACAACTTCGGTTTGGTCTCCCACAGTCTTGCGCCTCGAGCATGTCGATCGCTCAAGTGAAATTGACACGTCTCATGTCTGAGATTTCCAGGTCAAAGTATTTGAATACGGACAATTTCATTGGCTCGTTTAAATGGAGCGGACATGCGACTTGATGCTTGGGGAAGCTGACATCGGGCGAAATACACGGAGAATGAAGTCATTGAGCTAAGGGTATGTTAAGTGAAACGTGAAATGCCCTTAGCAAGCTAAGATGAGCAAGATGTGGCCAAATTTGCAACCCCCAAATTTGTGAGTGTTGACCATTAAACTGAATAACTGAATATCTATTTTGTGAAAGAATTAGTCAAAGTGTTTTTATTATATTTGCTCAGTCTTACCTATATTTGTCTTACCTGTAAATCCAGGTACACAGTTACACCTGTACTCATTAAACAGGTCATCACAGGTACCACCGTTCACACACGGGTCAGGGGCACAGTTGTTCACCTCGGTGTCGCACGTCACACCTGAAATATACATACACGTATATATCTGAACCTTAATTCCTATCAAACATGTCAAACCAATGATGGCAGATATACTAAGACAATAGTCTTACTAAAGTGATTTCATATAGATTTCTTGATAAACAACTTCGTTAAAATTTAAAACGAGAGCCAAAATTGGCTTCAATTTACCCCCATACAAAAATTGGACAAATTTTGGTACATGTATGTGACACATTTTCTCCATTTTGTATCCAATAACACAAAAAATAGCGAATTTTAATTATTTCTTGATTTTGGGGTCACAGTGACCTTGACCTTTGACCTTGATTTCAGTTCTGGTATGCAACTCATCCACTCCCCATCATGATTTTCAATGGTTTCCTGATTTTGGGGTCATGGTGACCTTGACCTTTGACCTCAATTTCGGTATGCGACATATCTTCCCCATCCCCCTGATTTATCCATTCACAAAAACAATTTTCAGTGATTTCCTGATTTTTAGTCAAGTGACCTTTGACTTTAACCTCAATTTTAGTGACATCATCTCCACCTAGTGTATCTGTAGATCACAGATATAGACCATACAACAGACATCTTGATATCGCCATCACATATTACGTCCACCTTTTGGGCAGGCGAATAAAAATCAGAAATACATACACTCATGGGTTTACGTCAAATATTAAAATGCAATATACAGTATGATAAAAGAATAACCAGAATTAACAACAAGAACGAGGTAGATGATGAATTACATTTGACCTGTAAATATATCCAAGGGAGATAACTCACCAGTGTATCCCGGGGGACAGTCACATCTGAAGGCGTTAATCAGGTCAACACACGAACCACCGTTCTGACATAGAGTGACAGGCAGACTACACTCGTCAGTTTCTTCAGCACATCTGTCACCTAGCAACAGTGAATGAACCAATACAATTTCAGGAGAAGTTTATTTGTTTTGTCACCGACTGTAGATGCCTTAAATATTCCCGGGAATATATGTAGTTCATAACTTGACTAGGTTATAATTTTATGACGTATGTATGTAAGTTGGTCCCCTGACTGGTAACAGGATTCAGCAGTTCTAATCAACCAGAAAATCGGTGGTTAATTGACAAACTATTTTCTGTAGTTAGCTAATATGAAAATAGTTGATGTTAGAGTGTTTACGCCTAATGAACACTTCTGATTTGATCAGCCACTCATTTAATCAATAGCTTACTTGAACTGGAACCAGCTTTGTTTTAAAGTTAAGGGTGCTAAGGGTGCTAATGTGCTGTCGATAAAGCAGTGGCCTGAACTGTTAATATGTTGATAAAGCAGTGACCTGAACCGTTAATGTGCTGATAAAGCAGTGTGGCCTGAACTGTTAATTTGCTGATAAAATCAGTGGCCTGAACGGTTAATGTGCTGATGAAGCAGTAGCTTGAGCTGTTAATGTGCTGATAAAGCAGTATCCTGAACTGTTAATGTGCTGATAAAGCAGTGTGGCCTGAACTGTTAATGTGCTGATAAAATCAGTGGCCTGAACTGTTAATGTGCTGATAAAGCAGTGTGGCCTGAACTGTTAATGTGCTGATAAAATCAGTGGCCTGAACGGTTAATGTGCTGATGAAGCAGTAGCTTGAGCTGTTAATGTGCTGATAAAGCAGTATCCTGAACTGTTAATGTGCTGATAAAGCAGTGTGGCCTGAACTGTTAATGTGCTGATAAAATCAGTGGCCTGAACTGTTAATGTGCTGATAAAGCAGTGTGGTCTGAACTGTTAATGTGCTGATAAAATCAGTGGCCTGAACGGTTAATGTGCTGATGAAGCAGTAGCTTGAGCTGTTAATGTGCTGATAAAGCAGTATCCTGAACTGTTAATGTGCTGATAAAGCAGTGTGGCCTGAACTGTTAATGTGCTGATAAAATCAGTGGCCTGAACTGTTAATGTGCTGATGAAGCAGTGTGGTCTGAACTGTTAATGTGCTGATAAAATCAGTGGCCTGAACTGTTAATGTGCTGATGAAGCAGTAGCTTGAGCTGTTAATGTGCTGATAAAGCAGTATCCTGAACTGTTAATGT
>JAVTVY010041551.1:0-19398 GCA_036873755.1 Hanleya hanleyi | reverse complement strand
ACAACGCGAGACACTTAGAAACGAATTAAAAGAATTCAACACTCCCTTAACGTTACCAGCGATATTAAACCCTAAGCCTCCCATTAGAAAACAGGTATTCAAGTCCTTAATAGATTTTATAAAAACTACTGGCTATTATTCCAGTATATAACACTACCCCCCGTGCATGCGCAACACTAACTAACAATGTCAGCATTGGCCAAAATTTCTCTTTTGGAATAAAATTTAGGCAATGTGGGCACCGGAGATACCATGTTCCGTGTGGGCCGGTTACCACATTAGTCTCAAAAATCGGAGGCCAAGACCAATCAACACCCCTGCGACAATATTGGTCAAAAATCTCTCTTTCGCAATAAAATAGGCAATGTGGGCACCGGAGATACCATGTTCCGTGTGGGCCGGTTGCCACATTAGTCTCAAAAATCGGTGGCCAAAACCAATCAACATCCCTGCGACAATATTGGCCAAAAATCTATCTTTCGCAATAAAATAGGCAATGTGGGCACCGGAGATGCCATGTTCCGTGTGGGCCGGTAACCACATTCGTCTCCAAAACCTAAAGGCCGCTACCAATTCAACAACCAAGGACATAAATCATTAGCACACGTCCAAGAAACAACCACGCACACAGATAATGTCACTCACAAAAATGAATACTACACAGTGTTTCATCTTATACTTTCAGAAATGGAGATGAACACGATGAAGGTCCTCATCAAACAGACAACAAACAGAACACTGACGACGACAAAAAATTTTAAACAGCACCTCACGGCACACCGAAGACCAAAGACGGGCTGGACAAGACTGAAAACAGAAGACGGATGACGATCCCAAGAATACCAACATCGCCGCACAACAAGAAACCTCCGGAACCAGAACATCACATCCTAAACCACACCGACACGCTAACCCATAGATGACACCGAACTGACGCCTTAACACAGAATATGATCCTTTGACTTTCACGCAATATTATAGGACGTAGACCTGCCGTCCTGTGCCCCAATACACACTCCAAGCAATTGTTACAGGCACAGATTTCTGGAAGAACCCATCCTGTTCCCAAGGGCGTCCTTACGCCCATGGTTCTCCCAGTTTTTTCTGGACGGCTTTGTGCGTTCAAAGGGGTACCAAGACAAAGGAATCATACACGCGATTACAGTGAACTCATATTTACCAGTATAACTTAACCAAAAACCAAAAAGAGACTTACGAACTTGTACATATAGCGATTCTTATTTACTTCTATTTATATCTCCTACTAATCTCTCATTGTTATTTATTATTTATTTATTTATTTATTTATTTATACATTTAGCACTGGAAAAAAAATTCAATAAACAAAGTAATGTACCGCGAAATTCAAATAAAACATTGAGTTGATGGGCCGCGAAATCCGAATGGGAAGCGGCCCTTAAACTACAATTTCAATCAATTTTCGACAATCAATTCGATTAACCATTCAAAGTGAACGAATCATTATTTCTTGCAGATCTTGATATTACAAATATGGCTATACAGCGACTTTTTAATGATTCCATCGAGTGTTGGAGTCCGTTGAATTCCTGTATCGACTTCGCTTCAAGTCCCGCATGTGACTCTCCAGAGAATTACGCCAATATCAAGAAAACCTTGTTTGAGACCGAGGGCAGAGATAACAGATCCTCGACTCCTTCAGATGTCAGAACCAGTCTATTTATAGATGAAGGATCCAGAGACAGTGGACTTGGTCTGGATGAACATGTAGAGCATTATATCGAATCCATCCCATCTTGTATATTTGCCGGAGCGTTCAGTTTCGGGGCCGAAGACGTCTGTTCCCCACAGAAGCACAGTCCATTAAAGCTGACCGGTTGCCGCGAGTCATCTCACATCACGGACCTCCGTTCCGGACTTGGTCGCAAGAGACAGCATACTGATAACGATGGCGAATTATCCCCACCTCAGAAGAAACAGTGCACGCCTCTCGAGTTTGAACGAACCAAAATACCACTCAGAAGGTGCCAGTCGGAGGCTATCATCAAGTCAGCATTGGACAGAGGTAAATATTCAGCCTATTGCATTAAAATCATTAAATAATGGAGTTTATTTATGTATGTAGTCTCGCTTTCCTCCGCAACAAATCTTATAATATACGGTATAGCTTTTTAATTATGTATCAAATGTTTAACACATGCATTTTCTCTTATGTTCCAGTCGCTGACAATCCTGATTTGACGAGTGATGGTTCCCAAACCTGTTGTCTTCCCACCATTCCAGGTAAACACCAGGACCTAAAGTCCATCACCCCGGAAACATTGGCTAAAGTACTGAACCATGAGTACGACCACATCATCGAGCGGTGCGTTATTGTCGACTGCAGATATCCTTATGAGTTCGACGGTGGACACATACAGGTAAAACTACTATAGTGCATGGGCTTATTATTTATCCGATGAAAGAAATAATAATTTGAATGAATTATTATTATTTGAAATCAATAGCTGTTTGATAGCGGCAAATATAAAATTAGCCAAAGGTACGTTATCAATTACTTAAAACTCAACTGAAGTCAGCCCTCTTTAACAACTGATGTTTCTATTTTTAGAACGCAAAAAATTACTACAGTAAAGAAAGCCTCCTGCAGCACCTAATAAACAGTCCAGTTTCATCCAGCGACAGCCAGAAACGAACAGTCCTTGTATTCCACTGTGAATTTTCATCAGAGAGGGGTCCCAAAATGTCCAGATTCTTAAGAAACATGGATAGAGAAGAAAACAAAGAGTGCTATCCACAGCTGTTTTATCCTGAAGTGTATCTGTTACATAACGGCTATAAAAACTTTTTTGAGAGTCAAAAGGAGCTGTGCATTCCCCAAGCCTACGTGCCAATGCATCACGATGACTACAAAGAGGACATGCGCAAGTTCCGCACCAAGTCGAAATCCTGGGCCGGAGAGAAGAAAAGCAGATCTATCATGAAATTAACTTTCTAGATGGACAATACTTCTTTACTGCTGTCTTGTTAAATTATTGTTAGAGTGCTTTATAGATTTTTGCAATTTGTTGAATGAATGTATATACAAGCTTCTGTCACTGTTGTTGAGAGGTGTTTGTTGGCCTCAGATAATTCACCCTGGTTTTATGTAATAAAAATCTACATAATCCACAACCCATACTTTGTTGCGATCGTTCAGTACTTTTAAGAATTATATCGACTCTAGAGCGCGAAGCGGAGTAGGCTGTCTTAAAGTCATTGTCCCTATCCGAAAGGTGGATACAATACCTGTTGAAATCAGATATAACGTGAATATTTGTTGAAGTAAGTCACTATAAAATGCTATCTAAATTGATCTTTATTAAGTATTACACGGAGAGAGATGTTCAAGACCCGAACAAATGTGTTCAAAGACGAACCCTGTGTGTTTATAATTTGAACGCCAGGCCCCAACATGATGTTAAGATTTTAACCACTTCTTTGCTGCACTTATTGAACGCGTGACCCGTAAACGTTTACAATCTCGCCTAAAAGGTGTAAAATGACCTTGAACCGAATAACCATGAAGTAAATCAGGCTATCTATGTTTATTAGATTACAAAGTATTTGTTTATCGATTACTACATTTGCCAGGATGCAGCAGAAAATGAGCAATTATATTTTGAACTGTAATAAGGCCAGTCTTTCCGGTGAATATTGCGCATGACACTTGATTTAATTAATTGGTAATTGGAGCCTACTTCCAAACAGATTTCAAATACAACGAACATTAAACCAAGTGTGTATATCTCTCTTTAGGGCTCAATTCACAATCTCCAAGGGATGACCCCTGTCTAATTTCATAATAAGGGAGGCTTCCCGATTTTGATTGCATGATAATTCTTCTTCCCTTTTGGTTAAGTTATATCTGTAGTGCCGTCCTGATGGTGCCATCCAGTTCTTCAATCTACTGACTGAGAGCCGCAGTTCCCGGCAGTACAAAATTCGCACCGTTTTCGTGCGCGAAAATAGACACTCCTTTATGGCGATAAAATTTGAGAAGGGACATGGCGGAGTATTCTCTCGATATAGTGTATGAATACTGCATATTGAAATTCCATCTTTACAATACGGTACTTGGGTCGGTTATGCCGGGAACATAAATACAGGATTATTAACATTTAAATCAACAATTAAAGTGGCGAAATGACGTTAATAATATGATAAAGTTTCCTAGAGTTCGAAACTTCTGGTTTTGATTAAAGTTGTAGTTTTCGAGCCGCTTGCCATACTGATGTTGCGGCCCATCAAGCTTCGTTATATTGCACACACTAATTAAAAGTAACTAATTTCTGCTTCCAATTTGGATATATACGATCGGGAAACGTTGATAGGATATTAATTTATTCAGATATTTATATTCCATTGTTACATTTCTTTGTTCAATTCATTGATTTACAAGCACTATAGCTCAAAACAAATGAGTGACAAATAAAGAGTTCGGAACATATTTGTCACTTTCATAAATACGTGTTAAATTCACGATTTCCTGTCATAAGGCGGTGAACTTCGCTCTTTTTACACCAGCACGCTCTATGGATTAATGTGTATTGTATTTCGAAGTTGTAGTCATAGCAAATTCTGGGTTAAAAAAAACTTCTACTGCTATCCCCTGCTCCCCAATAAGTTTATTCAAATCAGCAGGTGTAAAGACAATCTAAAGTTAATTGGCAAGCAACTGAGCATAGAGCATCAACCATAATCTCATTCACCAAAACTAGATTAAACCCATCGAATCAAAGAGATTAACGGAATGTGATTACAGCTCACTTAGAGATATCCTTGCGAGTGACCGTCTTGAGCAGATACTCGTCAATTATCCGAAACAGATCTTTGATTGGCTGTTCAACTGACTTCATCTTTCGAGTGAGCCATTTCGGTTATAAAAACTAAATGATCTCAATTTTCGACAATCAATTCGATTAACCATTCAAAGTGAACGAATCATTATTTCTTGCAGATCTTGATATTACAAATATGGCTCTGCAGCTACTTTTTAATGATTCCATCGAGTGTTGGAGTCCGTTGAATTCCTGTATCGACTTCGCTTCAAGTCCCGCATGTGACTCTCCAGAGAATTACGCCAATATCAAGAAAACCTTGTTTGAGACCGAGGGCAGAGATAACAGATCCTCGACTCCTTCAGATGTCAGAACCAGTCTATTTATAGATGAAGGATCCAGAGACAGTGGACTTGGTCTGGATGAAGATGTAGAGCATTATATCGAATCCATCCCATCTTGTATATTTTCCGGAGCGTTCAGTTTCAGGGCCGAAGACGTCTGTTACCCACAGAAGCACAGCCCATTAAAGCTGACCGCTTGCCGCAAGTCATCTCACATCACGGACCTCCGTTCTGGACTTGGTCGCAAGAGAGAGCATACTGACAACGACGGCGAATTATCACCACCTCAGAAGAAACAGTGCACGCCTCTCGAGTTTGAACGAACCAAAATACCACTCAGAAGGTGCCAGTCGGAGGCTATCATCAAGTCAGCATTGGACAGAGGTAAATATTCAGCCTATTGGATTAAAATCATTAAATAATGGAGTTTATTTATGTATGCAATTTCGCTTTCCTCCGCAACAAATCTTATAATATACGGTATAGCTTTTTAATTATGTATCAAATGTTTAACACATGCATTTTCTCTTATGTTCCAGTCGCTGACAATCCTGATTTGACGAGTGATGGTTCCCAAACCTGTTGTCTTCCCACCATTCCAGGTAAACACCAGGACCTAAAGTCCATCACCCCGGAAACATTGGCTAAAGTACTAAACCATGAGTACGACCACATCATCGAGCGGTGCGTTATTGTCGACTGCAGATATCCTTATGAGTTCGACGGTGGACACATACAGGTAAAAATACTATAGTGCATGGGCTTATTATTTATCCGATGAAAGAAATAATAATTTGAATAAATTATTATTATTTGAAATCAATAGCTGTTTGATAGCGGCAAATATAAAATTAGCCAAAGGTACGTTATCAATTACTTAAAACTCAACTGAAGTCAGCCCTCTTTAACAACTGATGTTTCTATTTTTAGAGCGCAAAAAATTACTACAGTAAAGAAAGCCTCCTGCAGCACCTAATAAACAGTCCAGTTTCATCCAGCGACAGCCAGAAACGAACAGTCCTTGTATTCCACTGAATTTTCATCAGAGAGGGGTCCCAAAATGTCCAGATTCTTAAGAAACATGGATAGAGAAGAAAACAAAGAGTGCTATCCACAGCTGTTTTATCCTGAAGTGTATCTGTTACATAACGGCTATAAAAACTTTTTTGAGAGTCAAAAGGAGCTGTGCATTCCCCAAGCCTACGTGCCAATGCATCACGATGACTACAAAGAGGACATGCGCAAGTTCCGCACCAGGTCGAAATCCTGGGCCGGAGAGAAGAAAAGCAGATCTATCATGAAATTAACTTTCTAGATGGACAATACTTCTTTACTGCTGTCTTGTTAAATTATTGTTAGAGTGCTTTATAGATTTTTGCAATTTGTTGAATGAATGTATATACAAGCTTCTGTCACTGTTGTTGAGAGGTGTTTGTTGGCCTCAGATAATTCACCCTGGTTTTATGTAATAAAAATCTACATAACCCACACAACCCATACTTTGTTGCGATCGTTCAGTACTTTTAAGAATTATATCGACTCTAGAGCGCGAAGCGGAGTAGGCTGTCTTAAAGTCATTGTCCCTATCTGAAAGGTGGATACAATACCTGTTGAAATCAGATATAACGTGAATATTTGTTGAAGTAAGTCACTATAAAATGCTATCTAAATTGATCTTTATTAAGTATTACACGGAGAGAGATGTTCAAGACCCGAACAAATGTGTTCAAAGACGAACCCTGTGTGTTTATAATTTGAACGCCAGGCCCCCACATGATGTTAAGATTTTAACCACTTCTTTGCTGCACTTATTGAACGCGTGACCCGTAAACGTTTACAATCTCGCCTAAAAGGTGTAAAATGACCTTGAACCGAATAACCATGAAGTAAATCAGGCTATCTATGTTTATTAGATTACAAAGTATTTGTATATCGATTACTACATTTGCCAGGATGCAGCAGAAAATGAGCAATTATATTTTGAACTGTAATAAGGCCAGTCTTTCCGGTGAATATTGCGCATGACACTTGATTTAATTAATTGGTAATTGGAGCCTACTTCCAAACAGATTTCAAATACAACGAACATTAAACCAAGTGTGTATATCTCTCTTTAGGGCTCAATCCACAATCTCCAAGGGATGACCCCTGTCTAATTTCATAATAAGGGAGGCTTCCCGATTTTGATTGCATGATAATTCTTCTTCCCTTTTGGTTAAGTTATATCTGTAGCGCCGTCCTGATGGTGCCATCCAGTTCTTCAATCTACTGACTGAGAGCCGCAGTTCCCGGCAGTACAAAATTCGCACCGTTTTCGTGCGCGAAAATAGACACTCCTTTATGGCGATAAAATTTGAGAAGGGACATGGCGGAGTATTCTCTCGATATAGTGTATGAATACTGCATATTGAAATTCCATCTTTACAATACGGTACTTGGGTCGGTCATGCCGGGAAGATAAATACAGGATTATTAACATTTAAATCAACAATTAAAGTGGCGAAATGACGTTAATAATATGATAAAGTTTCCTAGAGTTCGAAACTTCTGGTTTTGATTAAAGTTGTAGTTTTCGGGCCGCTTGCCATACTGATGTTGCGGCCCATCAAGCTTCGTTATATTGCACACACTAATTAAAAGTAACTAATTTCTGCTTCCAATTTGGATATATACGATCGGGAAACGTTGATAGGATATTAATTGATTCAGATATTTATATTCCATTGTTACATTTCTTTGTTCAATTCATTGATTTACAAGCACTATAGCTCAAAACAAATGAGTGACAAATATAGAGTTCGGAACATATTTGTCACTTTCATAAATACGTGTTAAATTCACGATTTCCTGTCATAAGGCGGTGAACTTCGCTCTTTTTACACCAGCACGCTCTATGGATTAATGTGTATTGTATTTCGAAGTTGTAGTCATAGCAAATTCTGGGTTAAAAAAAACTTCTACTGCTATTCCCTGCTCCCCAATAAGGTTATTCAAATCAGCAGGTGTAAAGACAATCTAAAGTTAATTGGCAAGCAACTGAGCATAGAGCATCAACCATAATCTCATTCACCAAAACTAGATTAAACCCATCGAATCAAAGAGATTAACGGAATGTGATTACAGCTCACTTAGAGATATCCTTGCGAGTGACCGTCTTGAGCAGATACTCGTCAATTATCCGAAACAGATCTTTGATTGGCTGTTCAACTGACTTCATCTTTCGCGTGAGCCATTTCGGTTATAAAAACTAAATGATCTCAATTTTCGACAATCAATTCGATTAACCATTCAAAGTGAACGAATCATTATTTCTTGCAGATCTTGATATTACAAATATGGCTATGGAGCGACTTTTTAATGATTCCATCGAGTGTTGGAGTCCGTTGAATTCCTGTATCGACTTCGCTTCAAGTCCCGCATGTGACTCTCCAGAGAATTACGCCAATATCAAGAAAACCTTGTTTGAGACCGAGGGCAGAGATAACAGATCCTCGACTCCTTCAGATGTCAGAACCAGTCTATTTATAGATGAAGGATCCAGAGACAGTGGACTTGGTCTGGATGAAGATGTAGAGCATTATATAGAATCCATCCCATCTTGTATATTTGCCGGAGCGTTCAGTTTCGGGGCCGAAGACGTCTGTTCCCCACAGAAGCACAGTCCGTTAAAGCTGACCGGTTGCCGCGAGTCATCTCACATCACGGACCTCCGTTCCGGACTTGGTCGCAAGAGACAGCATACTGATAACGATGGCGAATTATCCCTACCTCAGAAGAAACAGTGCACGCCTCTCGAGTTTGAACGAACCAAAATACCACTCAGAAGGTGCCAGTCGGAGGCTATCATCAAGTCAGCATTGGACAGAGGTAAATATTCAGCCTATTGGATTAAAATCATTAAATAATGGAGTTTATTTATGTATGTAGTCTCGCTTTCCTCCGCAACAAATCTTATAATATACGGTATAGCTTTTTAATTATGTATCAAATGTTTAACACATGCATTTTCTCTTATGTTCCAGTCGCTGACAATCCTGATTTGACGAGTCATGGTTCCCAAACCTGTTGTCTTCCCACCATTCCAGGTAAACACCAGGACCTAAAGTCCATCACCCCGGAAACATTGGCTAAAGTACTGAACCATGAGTACGACCACATCATCGAGCGGTGCGTTATTGTCGACTGCAGATATCCTTATGAGTTCGACGGTGGACACATACAGGTAAAAATACTATAGTGCATGGGCTTATTATTTATCCGATGAAAGAAATAATAATTTGAATGAATTATTATTATTTGAAATCAATAGCTGTTTGATAGCGGCAAATATAAAATTAGCCAAAGGTACGTTATCAATTACTTAAAACTCAACTGAAGTCAGCCCTCTTTAACAACTGATGTTTCTATTTTTAGAACGCAAAAAATTACTACAGTAAAGAAAGCCTCCTGCAGCACCTAATAAACAGTCCAGTTTCATCCAGCGACAGCCAGAAACGAACAGTCCTTGTATTCCACTGTGAATTTTCATCAGAGAGGGGTCCCAAAATGTCCAGATTCTTAAGAAACATGGATAGAGAAGAAAACAAAGAGTGCTATCCACAACTGTTTTATCCTGAAGTGTATCTGTTACATAACGGCTATAAAAACTTTTTTGAGAGTCAAAAGGAGCTGTGCATTCCCCAAGCCTACGTGCCAATGCATCACGATGACTACAAAGAGGACATGCGCAAGTTCCGCACCAAGTCGAAATCCTGGGCCGGAGAGAAGAAAAGCAGATCTATCATGAAATTAACTTTCTAGATGGACAATACTTCTTTACTTCTGTCTTGTTAAATTATTGTTAGAGTGCTTTATAGATTTTTGCAATTTGTTGAATGAATGTATATACAAGCTTCTGTCACTGTTGTTGAGAGGTGTTTGTTGGCCTCAGATAATTCACCC
The DNA here is from genome assembly GCA_036873755.1 of Hanleya hanleyi. Classification (NCBI taxonomy): domain Eukaryota; kingdom Metazoa; phylum Mollusca; class Polyplacophora; order Lepidopleurida; family Hanleyidae; genus Hanleya; species Hanleya hanleyi. Next base: position 9,314 of record JAVTVY010041551.1, on the reverse strand, counting down.
TGGTTTTATGTAATAAAAATCTACATAATCCACACAACCCATACTTTGTTGCGATCGTTCAGTACTTTTAAGAATTATATCGACTCTAGAGCGCGAAGCGGAGTAGGCTGTCTTAAAGTCATTGTCCCTATCTGAAAGGTGGATACAATACCTGTTGAAATCAGATATAACGTGAATATTTGTTGAAGTAAGTCACTATAAAATGCTATCTAAATTGATCTTTATTAAGTATTACACGGAGAGAGATGTTCAAGACCCGAACAAATGTGTTCAAAGACGAACCCTGTGTGTTTATAATTTGAACGCCAGGCCCCCACATGATGTTACGATTTTAACCACTTCTTTGCTGCACTTATTGAACGCGTGACCCGTAAACGTTTACAATCTCGCCTAAAAGGTGTAAAATGACCATGAACCGAATAACCATGAAGTAAATCAGGCTATCTATGTTTATTAGATTACAAAGTATTTGTATATCGATTACTACATTTGCCAGGATGCAGCAGAAAATGAGCAATTATATTTTGAACTGTAATAAGGCCAGTCTTTCCGGTGAATATTGCGCATGACACTTGATTTAATTAATTGGTAATTGGAGCCTACTTCCAAACAGATTTAAAATACAACGAACATTAAACCAAGTGTGTATATCTCTCTTTAGGGCTCAATCCACAATCTCCAAGGGATGACCCCTGTCTAATTTCATAATAAGGGAGGCTTCCCGATTTTGATTGCATGATAATTCTTCTTCCCTTTTGGTTAAGTTATATCTGTAGCGCCGTCCTGATGGTGCCATCCAGTTCTTCAATCTACTGACTGAGAGCCGCAGTTCCCGGCAGTACAAAATTCGCACCGTTTTCGTGCGCGAAAATAGACACTCCTTTATGGCGATAAAATTTGAGAAGGGACATGGCGGAGTATTCTCTCGATATAGTGTATGAATACTGCATATTGAAATTCCATCTTTACAATACGGTACTTGGGTCGGTCATGCCGGGAAGATAAATACAGGATTATTAACATTTAAATCAACAATTAAAGTGGCGAAATGACGTTAATAATATGATAAAGTTTCCTAGAGTTCGAAACTTCTGGCTTTGATTAAAGTTGTAGTTTTCGGGCCGCTTGCCATACTGATGTTGCGGCCCATCAAGCTTCGTTATATTGCACACACTAATTAAAAGTAACTAATTTCTGCTTCCAATTTGGATATATACGATCGGGAAACGTTGATAGGATATTAATTTATTCAGATATTTATATTCCATTGTTACATTTCTTTGTTCAATTCATTGATTTACAAGCACTATAGCTCAAAACAAATGAGTGACAAATATAGAGTTCGGAACATATTTGTCACTTTCATAAATACGTGTTAAATTCACGATTTCCTGTCATAAGGCGGTGAACTTCGCTCTTTTTACACCAGCACGCTCTATGGATTAATGTGTATTGTATTTCGAAGTTGTAGTCATAGCAAATTCTGGGGTAAAAAAAACTTCTACTGCTATCCCCTGCTCCCCAATAAGTTTATTCAAATCAGCAGGTGTAAAGACAATCTAAAGTTAATTGGCAAGCAACTGAGCATAGAGCATCAACCATAATCTCATTCACCAAAACTAGATTAAACCCATCGAATCAAAGAGATTAACGGAATGTGATTACAGCTCACTTAGAGATATCCTTGCGAGTGACCGTCTTGAGCAGATACTCGTCAATTATCCGAAACAGATCTTTGATTGGCTGTTCAACTGACTTCATCTTTCGCGTGAGCCATTTCGGTTATAAAAACTAAATGATCTCAATTTTCGACAATCAATTCGATTAACCATTCAAAGTGAACGAATCATTATTTCTTGCAGATCTTGATATTACAAATATGGCTATGCAGCGACTTTTTAATGATTCCATCGAGTGTTGGAGTCCGTTGAATTCCTGTATCGACTTCGCTTCAAGTCCCGCATGTGACTCTCCAGAGAATTACGCCAATATCAAGAAAACCTTGTTTGAGACCGAGGGCAGAGATAACAGATCCTCGACTCCTTCAGATGTCAGAACCAGTCTATTTATAGATGAAGGATCCAGAGACAGTGGACTTGGTCTGGATGAAGATGTAGAGCATTATATCGAATCCATCCCATCTTGTATATTTGCCGGAGCGTTCAGTTTCGGGGCCGAAGACGTCTGTTCCCCACAGAAGCACAGTCCATTAAAGCTGACCGGTTGCCGCGAGTCATCTCACATCTCGGACCTCCGTTCCGGACTTGGTCGCAAGAGACAGCATACTGATAACGATGGCGAATTATCCCCACCTCAGAAGAAACAGTGCACGCCTCTCGAGTTTGAACGAACCAAAATACCACTCAGAAGGTGCCAGTCGGAGGCTATCATCAAGTCAGCATTGGACAGAGGTAAATATTCAGCCTATTGGATTAAAATCATTAAATAATGGAGTTTATTTATGTATGTAGTCTCGCTTTCCTCCGCAACAAATCTTATAATATACGGTATAGCTTTTTAATTATGTATCAAATGTTTAACACATGCATTTTCTCTTATGTTCCAGTCGCTGACAATCCTGATTTGACGAGTGATGGTTCCCAAACCTGTTGTGTTCCCACCATTCCAGGTAAACACCAGGACCTAAAGTCCATCACCCCGGAAACATTGGCTAAAGTACTGAACCATGAGTACGACCACATCATCGAGCGGTGCGTTATTGTCGACTGCAGATATCCTTATGAGTTCGACGGTGGACACATACAGGTAAAAATACTACACTGTAAATGTGGCGTATAGGATTTAAACACCATCATGACACGTTTAGGTCTAAGTGTGTTTAGGAAAGTGTTGAAAATCGATACACATTTTTATTTTGACACATCTCTATTTAAACACGTTGTGAATATAAACACATTCCGCAACACATAAGTATATGACATGTTTAGCATTTAAACACATTTCATGGATCTTGACACATTCCTAAACACATTCCTAAACGCGAATATTTTAGGCGTTTAATTCAGAACACAATCCTAAACACAATAAAGTAGCACAAAGCATGACATGTTTAGCATTTAAACACAATTTGTCTCCTATCTTCAACACATTACTAAACGCATATTTCATGTGTTTAATTCAAACACACAAACCTAAACGTAATATTATGTTTACATGGCGTGACAAATTTGCATATTTTGTATTGGGCTTCATTCGTTAGCTGCTTGCCCTAAAATGTGTGAAAATACGCCTAGAAGCATTCAGATACATTCTTTCATCGTTTAGCTGTAGTTTTGAAATAGTTTTGTGAAGTCGTATAAACATCGACGACGGATTATTTCGTGTGCACTGTAACACAATCCGCGCAGTAATACACTTGTTTCCTCTGACGTCACACATTTGCGCGCGCGCGTAACGGGCCTTTCTGCAAGAAGACGACAAGTGGATGTTGAACAGCAAGGTAAGAATCTTGTCTCATCCATGTTATTTATGACAGAGATGTACAGTTTCATGCCTGTACGGTATCATTCATTTTATTAGCCGTTGAATTTGATGTGGGGCCGATGTTGCGTATTAGGGAATCGGTACCGTAATGTAGTTTTGTTGGATAAAATGTCGACATGTTTCGTCATCATGTCATTTTGCTCGCGACCAAGTAGGCCTAGACCTGCAATCTTCGAGCTTCGAAGGCAAAACGAATAGCTATTTTTCAAGTAAATTTGGCGAACCTGTTTTTTTTATTACGATTGAGAGGGGGTCGGGGGAGTTGTTTTGATGCATTGATCTGTATCATGGTGCCGCATCAATTCATGGAATGACATGTTGGGGTGGTGAGGGAAGGGGGGGGGGGAGGGAGTATTTTTATTTCCCCGTAGGCGTAGTCTTTGCTTCATTGTCATTCATAAATGTATTGTTCATTCGGCATGTAATGGTCCAAATGTGGGCACTGTGGCTAGTGTCATTGTGTTGTATTTAAATTTGGGAAATAATTATATTCCAGAAAAGAAAAAAATATTTATATTTTTATTACCAACATCAGTTGAGGTGGTGAGGGAAGGGGGGGGGATTTTTTATTTCACCGTAGTCTTCGCTTCATTGTCATTCATAAATGTATTGTTCATTCGGCATCATGTAATGGTCCAAATCATGAAATGTGAGCGCTGTCATTGTGGGAAATAATTATATTCCGGAAAAAAAAAAAAATTATTTTTATTAACAACATCAGCAATATCGACGAAGACACCCAAGAACAGACAAGCCATGGTGGTGACCGGTACACTTGGCTGTTCGACTTCCCCGTACCATACACTTTCTCCCCCCCCCCCACCCCCACCCCCGTAGGCCTACACGTGTAGTTTGTGCTTTTCACGCATTGAGTTATCACCCGTAGCTATGCTTTTCTGTACTGGAGATAAATAAAGGTAGTTTTATAACAGGAACTACGGTAAGAAACGTCGATGAACTTTCTTATAGTGGAGGAGTAGTTCTACAGCCGAGTTTGAAATAGTTTAGTTTACTTTTTCAATTTGCTCTGTTCATTTTCTTACATGGCAGTGTGACTATTAATGAATGTCACAGGACCTACAAAATAGGGTAGGCATTATAGGACCCTGACGCGAAATGAACTCTTGGACACCCCCCCCCCCAAGTTGAATCCTGCCTATATTAAGATGGGCACTGCCCAAGTCAGAATCAGCAGTGATTTTCATCAAAAGTAGGTCAGCTCAGAACTTGCTGGTAACAGTCCCCTAATGCACCTTCATGCCAAAAATCAAGGTTCTAATGTCAACGAATTCGGATGGACTGACTCACTCATTACCGGACAATTTGCAAATGAGAGCCTACTTCATAGGAATAAGGACACTGTGGACCTTGGTCACATTCTGCTAAAACTAAAAAGTCTTACAAAGTTGCAGTGTAGGCCGAGGGGGTCAGAATGCATTGTTCGCTCAGTCAATCAATGACAAACTACTCACTATGACTATAGTAAAAACTGCCTGCATGCAACTATTTTCAGGATTTTGACTGGAAGACTCCTGTACCTGTGGATAGACTATGGGGTGTCTCTATGTTGATATGACAGATCAGTGCTCTCCACTGGAGGTGGCCATCAAACTGAAAAATGCTTTCCATCTGCCACAGGCTTCTGTTGAAGGTTTGTAAATATATATGAATTCCTGAGTAGGCGATGCACAAAGTGATAACTCAGTTGGGAGTGGGGGGGGGGGACGTCAGAGCATAGGGGATTCAAACATAATCAGGGTGGGGTGGGGGCTTGGGGGACCAAATTCTTACTCAAATTTACCAACAGCCATTCAAGTGCACCTCTTGCCTCTTGTTCATGTTGTTGGCAACTTTTAAATCCCACTTTAATTAGTGTTAGAGTACCGGTACATGTATTTTGTGAAAATATTTCATATGATTTATCAAAACTTCAAATGCATGTGTAAACAAGTATAGGTCTATCATCTCTGTTCTTTATAAATGTATGGGAGATATAATCACGAAGGATGCGTTCTGGCTCAGTGAAAGTGACAACCCTTTTTGACATTTCTGTTTTACAGTTTTATGCCATATATATTTGGAAAGCTTGAATTACATATATTAATAATCCATCGAGTACAGTAATGGTGTTTCATACTCCCTTGAATAAGTACATTCACATGATTGTAATCAAACAATACTGGTAATATGAGTTATACAATTACATGTATGCCTATTTATATAATATATTAATATTTTAATAGAAAGAAGATGCCAGAATCAAAAGTTACGATGTACTGGAACACCTCACTCGAACAGAAGATGGTGTGAAGTATGCAAAGTGTTCCTGCAACACTACAGATCTAATTTGCAGAAAGGATGTAAGTACTGTTGATGAGAAATCTCCACTTCTTTTGTTTGATTTTTAACTTTAGAGCCCCAAAGAAGCTTATTCATTTGGAGTTAAAAATACTGGCTTTGCTTGCCTTACAAGTTCTTTGTGTAGTTTGCCCATGCAGCTGTAAAGAACCATGAAACTCTTAACTCCACCTGGGAAAGTTGTTGATTGTCAAACCATGCTTTTTCTTTCAATGTCAAGAAAAACAGATAATCACTTCCAAGTATGCATTGCATAGTATGATTTGGTACCGAATTTAAAGATAAAAGCCTAATTGTGGGCAGAAAAGAGCTCATCAGAAGATAGCAGACATTCAGTTTCGTCCCCTGCAGTACTATGACCTAAATCATTTCTATAGAAAAGGTCACTTCATCTATTCTCTGTTGAGAAGCATTTCTCTGGATCATTGAGTGCATTTCATATGCCATTTCACCAGTTGAGAAAATCTGTGATTGCCTTATAGTGTAATTTAAATTAGGTACCCTCGTAGGAGTGGGTGAGTGAGTAGTAGGGTTTAGCGTCGTTTTCAACCTTGTTTCAGTGATATCACGACGGTGCCTACATGTACCATAACACGAGAGTGCTCACAGTTCCTATAATTACCCTGGACACTGATCAGTCCAGCCAGTACAGCACCCTGTCTCTTGTCCAAGTATTGACCGAGCTTAACAATGCTTAAATTCGGTGATTCGACAAGAACCGGTGTGTACCCTTGTAGGATTACTGTATTCTGTTGTTAACTTTAAATCTGGTAAATTGCAGGGGTCGAAATATTCCAAATAATTTACCTGTCACAAGAGACAGGTGACTAAAAGCTTTACCTGTCACCTTTAAGAATTACCTGAACATGCTATCGTTGAAATTGTCAAGTACATGTATTTCAAGATTAATGACAAAGCTACATGTTGCAAGCTAACAATAAATTAATGACACATTGTTTCCATGTACCAAGTAGCAGCTGTTTGAATGGATTTTGTCAAAGATATATTTTGAACATCAAAACAAATTTATTGGCAACCTGTCACTGGAGTCTAGAGACAGGTATTTTATTTCTGTACCGGTCTTTCAAAAATTACCTGTCCGGGACAGGTAGACAGGTGTAAATTTCGACCCCTGAATTGTGATGGCCTAATGAATAAGAACATCTGCCCTACAAGCCATGTGTTTTGGGTTCAATCTCGGGCCGCAGGAGTTGAAATTTACACATGTCTGCCTCCCCTGGTAATTTTATAAAAAGACGGGTAGACAAATAAAATGCCTGTCTCCAGTGACAGGTAGCCAATAATTTATTTTATTTTTATTTTGGTGTTCAAAATATATCTTTGACAAAATTCATTCAAACAGCTGCAAATTAATGCATGGAAACAAGGTGTCATTAATTTATTGGTAACATGTAGCTGCTTTGTCGTTAATTGTGAATTACATGTACTCGACAATTTCAACGACTGCTTCTTCAGGTAATTCTCAAAGGTGACGGGTACACTTTTTGATCTGCTGTCTCGTGTGACTGTTAAATTAGTTTTAATATTTTGACTCCTGGGCCGGGTCAGCTTGAAAATTGTAACTTGTTGCTTGCTAATTTGGACTTAGTTTTAAGAGGATAGATCAAAGGCTGGGGTCCCTGTGTCAGGATAACATTCAGACTGAGAGGCCGGAAAGGACTACACTGATATTGGGGTCTGTCTGGATCATAAATTAAAAAAAAAACTTACTGGTATCAGAGTTTTCTGAAATTTGGTTCTATCCCAAATTGCTCATGTGGTTGGTGCGGGGGCGGGGGGAAGGGGGGGTCACTACAAGTCAGTTGGAATGGCTTTTTTATGACAGTCTGGCCACCGGGGGCACCACCATTCATACCCATTCACATCCTGGGGTCAAATCACAATTGTGAATCTTTGGGGATTTTTATTAACGTTGATTCTCTGTTATTTCACAGCTGAAAGAGTCAAGTGGGACTTCAATAGGAAGAGCCTGAAGAGCCAGAGTCCGTTGATATTAATCACCCTCTCAGATGTCTGAACTGGGAACAACAGTTTCAGTGTTGGAAATTTCAGCTGGAAGTGAAATCACGGGTGCCATGCAGCTCTTGCTCCTAAGTTTAAATGTTTAAAAGTTTAACTTTTGTTGAATTTTTGGCTACAACATACATCTGAAATCGATTGGAACTTTCCTTATAGAACTTGGAACCCAATACAATTCTTGATTGAAGGTACAGTGTTTATATAGATTTATTCAGTACTTGGAATGTACATAATTTTTGCCCATGTGCATTCCATGATTTTGGGGGCATTCTGACACCGCAGAAAGGACATACATTTTCCTATTGTGTGGCCACTTTTTCCATCTGAGGAGTAACCACATTGCTAGCTCACTATGTTTGTTCATGGGCATATCTTGGGAACACTTGAGCTTCCGTTCTTGTTACGATGAAAGTTCATTTCACGAAATTCCAATATGAGTGGCGCGGGTGTGATGATCATGGTAGCAGTGCACTAATTGATAATAAAATTCAACTAACTGAGAACTTTACTATTATTCCTTTCATTTATTGTTAGATTTTTTCATTGAGGATTGTGAATATCTAGGAATAAGCAACAACACCTATATCTTACAACTTGTAGTCCATGCAAAATTGTGAATTCATCAGATTGCAACTATTTTCTTTCCATCAATTTGTGTTTTGCTGTTCCTGGATGTTCATCTGAATTCTATGGTGTTTGGATATCACATATCAGCAGGCATCGAAAGACATATTGGGAATATACCACCGTTGACATCAGAATGAAGGCCAGTTCACTTCCGACATACAATTCTTGAGTCCGAGTATATTACACAGCAAACCAGCAGGGAGAATATTTTTGTACTGAAACATGTTCACAGACAGGACACAAAATTTGTGTTTAAATCCATGACATGTAATGAATTTAAACATGTATGCATTTAAACATGTTAAAAAAAGCGGACAAATTTTGTGTCTAGTTTTCTGTTTAGGGTTATGTTTAGCTTCGTGTCTAGATTCTAAACACAATATTCCTAAACATGTTTAGCTTTGTGATTAGGGTCTAATCACAATCTTCCTAAACATGTTTAGCTATGTGTTTAGGCTCTAAGCACAATATTTCTAAACGTGTTTAGCTTTGTGTTTATGGTCTAAACACAATATTTCTAAACATGTTTAGCTTTGTGTTTAGGATCTAAACACAATAATCCTAAACATGTTAGCATTGTGTTTAGGGTCTAAACACAATATTACTAAACATGTTTAGCTTGTGTTTAAGCTCTAAATACAAACTTTCTAAACATGTTTAGCTATGTGTTTACGGTCTAAGCACAATATTTCTAAACATGTTGGAATTTAAACGTGTCAAAAACTATGGACAAAATTTGTGTTTAGATTTATGTTTAGGATCTAAACACCAAATTTACAGTGTAT
>JAVTVY010041550.1:0-19680 GCA_036873755.1 Hanleya hanleyi | reverse complement strand
GACGGAATGCTGGGAAAATGGGCACTGGAAGGAACGTTTTGGGGTCGAAGTGGACCAATAGTGGTCTGATTGGGCCGTATTAGGTATCAGTTTGAAGCATTCGTGGGGACGCATTCAATTGGATAGGTTGTAAGGTGGAACTGACGTCATTCTGCGCATGCGCAGAAAAAGGTTATTTGAGTAGACGTTTTGGGGTCGCGACGGACCAATAGTGGAGCGATTGAGCCATAAGAGGTGTCATCGTGAAGCTCTCCTGGGGAACCATCCGACCGGGTTACTGTGTTGTCCGGTTTCAACATTCTGCGCATGCGTAGTCTGGCCGTATAGAAAGCAGGCAGTTTTGGGTTCGTAGGGGGTCTGTTGTGTGATTGTGGGACCATCCCTAGTCTTAAAGGCCTTGTAGGGGGTCAGCTTGAAGCTCTCGTGGTGTAGACCACGACTCGAGGGATGTTCACGTCATCTGTGACGTCATTGGTGATGTCATCAGTAAGAGTGGTAGCGAGAGCGGCCATTCTGGCGGGTGTGAAGGTAGATGCTCAGTGAATACCATTCAAGTAATGTCCCAACATGGTGTAAAAACCAGGCATAGGGATTTACACGTTAACCGTGCCCCTCATCAGTTCGGGATGACGAATGGTATGGTTTTTGTTGGAAGTCATGGCGGAGCGTCCATTGTCAGTGCGGGTGTGTGTATACTGTGTATACTGTGCTTAGTTACCCGTCTCTCTTTTGAAAGACATGGAGGCTCTGAAAAGAGCCGTTCTTTTCTGTCGCTGTAAGACAGAACTGTCTGTCACAGCATCAGGGTCAATATGGCAAAGATCATTGTGAAGACAACGAGCCGTCGCTGGTTCCAGTGTGAGCGCTTGTGGTCCATAGCCCGGGCATCAACAATGGGTGGCATAGCCCAGTAGTATAGGGTGATAGCACACCTCTACATCGAGCAAACCCTGTCGAGGACCGCTTCTGTGAGCTCTTCCAGGATCTGGCATCGCCCCTCGTTGTCGTCGCCATCTCCAAACATGGACCGAACCACTGCTCGGTAACCCATGAGTGAATTAACCACGATCGCATGCTGTACAATGCTAGTCGCATAGGAAAGGGTCTCCGTCATGGCTCTGCAACAGAAGGAATGGGTGTGGGGGGTTCAGAGGGACGTGCTTTATAGACGATGTCACACATGCGCAGGTCGGGAATTGTGGGAAAAGGGCTCTTGGGTGAACTTAACTCTCTAGCATAACGCATTGACGCCATGATGTAGACAGATGAGAGAACAACAACAACAACAACAACAACAACAAGAATGACAGGTCAATCATGTTATTATCCTCACCAGCACATCATACCCACGCTAGGGGGGGCCGCCTTGGGTATGTTTACAATTCTCGCAAGCTCTTGTCCAATCAGAAGTCGTCGTTTGAGAAAGTTAAATCTTCGGTCAGGGTCGCTCTTGGCCTAAGCGTCTTCGAGCAGTCCAGGATACTGTTGAGGCAGCATGTTTTGAAACAGTTGTTTGCGCATTCTGCTTATTTTCCAAGGCCTTGGTGGGTAGTAACCCCATATCCTCTTTCAAGTGACGTTTTATGCTAGAGCGTTAAGGTCACCCAAGAGCTTGGTCTTCATGATGGACCTGTGCGTGGAATCGCCTTTCATTTCAAGCGGCATGAGGCTATACCGTTCATAGATGGGCATAGCTGTTTTTCTGATGTTAGGGCACATTTGGATGTACGCATGAATGGGTTGAGAGCTTGGAGCTTTCAGAGCTGTTGGAGCTCGGAGCTCTTGTGTTAAGAGTCTTAGACGGGCGCTTGGCACGCCCCAATCTCGGAGCTCCGAGCTCGGAGCTCTTGAAGTCTGAGCTCGGAGCTCTCGGAGCACGAAAGTGACACCATAGTACGCATGCGCACACACCTGTGATGCACCCGCACCCTGGTATACTCTATGCTCTACTGACTTTGGAAAATATGTCATATATGTCAGCATTTTGAAAGCCATGGGTGATTGAGGTAACCAATAAATTCAACGCTTTATATTTCAGAGAGACGGGCATATTTTAACCCTATCTGGCCTGGGCGATTTGGGGTGTACCGCAGCCTGGGGGGAGGGGGGCGGAAGTGCGCCCCTCCCTCTATATATTTTCGTTATCGCTAAGGCTAGGGGGCTAAAATTTACCACACTATATCATTGGGTCAAGCGCTACAAGAAAATGTAAAAAAAATCCAAGATGGCCGCCTTGATGACGTCACTGTGACGTCATTTTCAAAAAGAGCATTTTTGGACCATTTTTTTGTCAGAATTTTCAATTTTTTTATTTTTGCTTTTTCTTCGCAAAAGCTACACGATAAATTAGTAAATGATAATCTGATACGAAATAAAATAGATTTTACTCACTTTTCCACACAGAAAAGCAAAAATGTTGAAGAAATATGACGAAAACATCACTTTTCTGCTATCCCACATGGCCGCCATTTTGAATTTACCCATGATCCCCTGATCAGCGGGGTCATGCAAATAGGCTAAATATGACCCCGATATGATAATCTAAAAAGTCAAGAAGTTTCAGCTCTCAATTTTTTGTCGTTCCGTAGATCCGTAGATAGGAGCAAAAAACCAACAGGGGGGCGGAAAGTGCCCCCCCGGCCAGGTAGGGTTAAAGGGTCAACGCCAGCCATCTTGAATAATTTTTCCTGTTATTCTTGTTTGTTTTCGCCAAATTGTTTTGTGATGTATGTACTGATTGAATTTATCCCAAATTTATAGTCAATTATATCACAATCAGTGACCAAGATCATCCATGCGACAATTCAGCATGACATAATAACCAGGAAATGCCTCATGGCGGCCATCTTGGATATTTTGATTTCCCGGTTTCGTGATCAGCGCATCGAAAAGATATAAAAACCATCAAAAAACATTAGGTGGACTGTATTTCCAGGTTTTTCGACCTGCTCCCGGACTATCACTTTCTCCCACCTCTTGCATATCGCTCCAATTTATTACCTGTATATGGTAGGATTCTGCTGGTGGACTGTTAGTCCCCGAAGCCCGCCCTCTGTACATATCTCTCGACAAATATATGTAGGTTTATTTATGGTGTTCCATTTCGGCCATTTTTGCGTCGCGCGTCGCAGGCGACGGGAAGGGCGACGTCGCCCACGACGTCGCCCTTCCCGTCGCGTTCTTATAATGTTAAGAGATAGAACGCGACGCGACGTCGCCCTTCCCGTCGCGCGTCGCTTTAATCAACACGACGCGATGGGCGACGTCGCCCATCCCGTCGCGTTCTTATAATGTTAAGAGATGGAACGCGACGCGACGTCGCTCTGTTTAAACGCGACGTCGCCCACGACGTCGTCCGCGGTATACGTCGCCCTTCCCGTCGCCTTCCGGTATTTTAGAACAAAATCGAGCTGGTCATGCTTAAGGAGCAGCTATTGCGATGTGGGTCGTATGGTGAGGCCGCCATTTCATGAATGAGCTCTGCCACTATCGACGAAGAAAATGTCGGCGTAAATAAATAATGCTTATCCTGCATTATCGTATAGCTTTAAACGGTGTTAAATATTAGTCCATGCTTGGAATGATACCTGTTATGAAATTATCTCTCGGAAAGTCTGTAACTCGCTGTGTTGTACTGTACACATTATATTTTCGCTTCCAAAAGATATGCGCAACCCCCACATCCGTACACGCGTGAATGTGTGTGTGGCTTTTATGTGTTTGTGTGTTTTACATTTTTCAGATATCCTTACAGTATATCTCCTTATGTTACTACATTGACCAGGGCGTTGAAAATATCCTTTTATTTACTGCAGCTGTCCAACACTGTATACCGGTACTCAACCTGTCACGTCCCGACAGATTGTAGTAGATCTTTTAGCTTTCAATTTAGCAGAGAGAGATAGTCCTATAGCTCTCAAAAAGAACAAAAACAAGAAATTATGATGGAATTGAAGTCATTTTACTGTGAGAATTATGTTCTCTCTATTCTTTCTAAAAATTGATTGAAGAATATTAGTTTTTCTGCACTCTTCGAATTATCCGGCATTTCCACGATCGTACTAGACGTTTGACGACAATTGAACTTCAAATTTAAGACGAGTTCTTGGAGTTCGGGTAAGTTGCTCTTAACTCATGGCCGTAGACAAGGGGGGCATGTCCCCCCCCCCAAATATTTGCAAGACAAAAACAAAAAATAGAGGTGTTTGTGATTCCCCACTGAGTGTTTGTCAGAGGGGAAAGTGGTCAAGCAGAGGAAACGAGGCATGTTTAAGCATACAGTTAATAAGGGAGTTCCGAATCGCCTTTTACATCTAGACTGCTAGCACTCGTGTTGTTAAGAGTTGAGAGTGATTCTTAGCCTTATTTTCTACGAAAATCTGTCGTCGATAATTGTATGTATAAAATTCTCTAATCGAACTTGTAAATCAATGAGAAAATCATGTCCGTCTCAGTGCACCAGCGCGGGCAGTTGCGAATCACTTTGGTAAGAAGCGGATCACGCCATCTAGCGGTCGTTACAGCCGCTGGGAATATATATATATATATTTTTGTAAAGCCTGAGTGGTCATTTATCACCAATATCCCAATAGGCGAAAAATGTGGTATCACATGCCTGGACTTTGTTGGATTGCCATTACTGAGGCAGAAATTGTTCATAGACAACGACGGCCTGATCTGTCTGACCATGCCATATACGGAAATTATCCTCACTAATTAAATTAATTTTCTCAGGATTTCGATAGTTCGTTATTTGTTCACGGACGACACCATTCATTTAAGATTGAACCTGACGGACCTGGTTCAATAGAAACCTGTCGAAAATGTTTCCTCATCTGACCTGATATACTGCACGGAATTCAGATTCAAATTTAAGAAAGTTACACACACGTTCCATCGTGTTTCTGACAGCTGAACGAATTCTACTCGCATATTCAAGATTACAATATATAAACTCTCTAAATGGGCATCGGACATCTATTTAGCATCTATATTTGGACAAAAGAAAATAGAGGAAAGGACACACAGATATATTTTCCCAATTTTAATAACGAAATCTTTAATTTTGAAATCTTTGGTATGTGTGTGGTGGGGTGGGGGAAGGGGGGTGGGGGGAGAGGTGAAGACTATCCCGTTCTGTGACTTAAAATAACTTTGCCCAAGAGACATTTGTCCGTGTGCAGTCTTCAATGTCACAATTCGTAATCCGGAATTGACATCTATAATGCCGCATTATGTTACAATGCTGGCGAGTTAAGGGTTATCGCAAATCATCGTGACCTGTAAATGGACTCAATCCGTTGGTCATTTTGAGAAATAAATAAATATTGTGTTTGATCATTAATATGATTCAGTCACTGAAACGAATACTGAAATTACCACTTAAACCCATTTAATTTCTCGTAGATTCAACACTTAAGAAATCACACGCGTTTTTGTCCCAGCGTGAATTTGGCATTGCGTGGTACCGGAAGCATTACCATGCCGAATTGACCGAGAAACAAACAACGCAAGTCGGTTGTTCGACATTTATTTGGGTCCACAGAAACAGACGTTCCATAAAAATAGAAAAGATTTACACAGATGCTTTATTGCAAGAAATATAAGGCGTTCATTAGGAAAGTGATCCGCAAGTCACCGTGATTCGGAACCCACAAAACTATAAATTCCCTCCAAAATGTACAAAACACGTATTCCCTCCAAAACCTGGACCCTCGCCTTATTGTGCTGTCATAGTATAGCCCCTTGTAACTGCAGGGGTTCTTTCCTCAATTTCAAGAAAAATTCAAATCGCGTTGACATGCACTCTTAAAATAATTCATGGATTTTGTTCCAGGTTTTATTCAGGCCATTTGACGACAATTGTGTTTCAAGGATGATTTGTTTTTTTTCTTCTTGAAAATGAGGAAAGAATCTCTGCAGTTAAGAGCAACTTACTCGAACTCCAAGAACTCGTCCTGAATTTTAAGTTCAATCGTCTAGAACGATCGTGGAAATGCCGGACGATTTAAATGCCGGACGACTGGTAAATGTGGTCACATAAGGAGGTATACTGTAAGAACAACTGAAAAACACAAACACATAAAAGCACACAGAAAATCCACACACACATACACGCGTAAATCCAATGGGAATAAAGAAATTCAAGACGATGTACGGATGTGGGGGTTGCGTATATTTTTTGAAAGCGAAGATATAATTTGTACAGTACAACACAGCGAGTTGCAGACTTTCCGAGAGATAACTTCATAACAGGCATCATCCCAAGCATGGACTAATATTTAACACCATTTAAAAGCTATACGATAATGCAGGATAATCATTATTCATTTACGCTGACATTTTCTTCATCGAGAGTGGCAGAGATCATTCATGAAATGACGGCCTCGCCATACGATCCACATCGTAATAGCTGCTCCCTAAGCATGCGCAGATCGATTTTGTCCTAAAATACCGGAAAGCGACGGGAAGGGCGACGTCGCTAGCGACGTCGTGGACGACGTCGTGGGCGACGTCGCGTTTAAACAGAGCGACGTCGCGTCGCGTGCTATCTCTTAACATTATAAGAACGCGACGGGAAGGGCGACGGGATGGGCGACGTCGTGGGCGACGTCGCCCATCGCGTCGTGTTGATTAAAGCGACGCGCGACGGGAAGGGCGACGTCGTGGGCGACGCCGCGTTTAAAAAGGGCGACGTCGCGTCGCGTTCTATCTCTTAACATTATAAGAACGCGACGGGAAGGGTGACGTCGTGGGCGACGTCGCCCTTCCCGTCGCCTGCGACGCGCGACGCAAAAATGGCCGAAATGGAACACCATATTTATTGTTTTGGTGGGAAATTTAAGCCGTACGACGTCGGTCATTACAGGTTAGTTTTTCTGAGTATTCTTGCATTTACCAGGTTTACCCCATGTTGAGGCGTTTACTCCATCAGACGTCCACGATGCTCATCCATTAACACCAGATGAGTTGTTTGAGGTGATCTGTCATCACAGCTCCCGAGCTAGCGTATCTAATTCCGCTTAAGGCGGTGCTAGGGGCCGTGTAGATACTTCATAATCTCCACATGAACAGCTGCAATGGAAGCGCGCTGAGATACTAAGGCTACGTTCGAGAATCCACCGTATTCTCGGGTCTGAATGTTAGATTCCGAGGGATGATTTCCTGTAGAGTCATATGGTTGTTTTTAGTCGCCAAACGTCGTCAATTTTTCAGACTTCTTGCATATCGCTCCAATTTATTACCTGTATATGGCAGGATTCTGCTGGTGGACTGTTAGTCCCCGAGGCTCCCCTCTGTACATGTCTCTCGACAAATACATGTAGGTTTATTGTTTTGGTGGGAAATTTAAGCCGTACGACGTCGGTCATTACAGGTTAGTTTTTCTGGGTATTCTTGCATTTACCAGGTTTATCCCATGCTGAGGCGTTTACTCCATCAGACGTCCACGATGCTCATCCATTAACATCAGATGAGTTGTTTAAGCTGATCTGGCATTACAGCTCCCAAGCTAGCGTATCTAATTCCGCTTAAGCCGGCGCTAGGGGCCGTGTGGATACTTCATAGTCTCCACATGAACAGCTGCAATAAAAGCGCGGCTGAGATACTAAGGCTACGTCCGAGAATCCACCGTATTCTCGTCTCTGAATGTTAGATTCCGAGGGATGCTTTCCTTTCATGCTTTTCAAATGGTAGCTTTTTAGTCGCCAGACGTCGACAGTTTTTCCCACCTCTTGTATATTGCTCCTCTACTCCCTTAAATAAATCTCCCAGAATAAACGCAGTTTGAGAGCGAGTAGACGAATTCGATGATGGTGTACTCCATTATCCGTCGGGGATAGTTTCGCGATGGCTATCATCATATAAACGTAAAACATCGACTTTCGCGCAAACATCGTCGTGCTCAGGTTGAGAAGGGGAGTTCAAGTCTACGGAAAAGACCTGCGTAGGTCTAGCAAGAACACTGTCCCAAGTTACACCAGAAGGCGGCGCGTCAATCCGGATGCTAAACCCATCCAACGAGTCTAACATTGTCTGAGGTGGCAATGTTGTCGGCGACCTCCCCAGGGCATTTGAAACCCCTGCTTGAAAAGCTCAAGGAGAGTCTCAACCAATTTCAGAGGAGAGAAGTCGAGCGGTTGGTCAAGCCACATTCTGACCTTGGCTTTATCATCTACGAACATCACCAAATAAAGACGGCAATTGCGCCGTCAATCGGTATTCCACCCCGAAGACCACCCTTCCATGCCCGAGAAGAAATCGACCGGAAAGTCGATGACATGCTGCGACGTGGTGTGGTTCTGGCACTATTTGTACGGGCGAAACTTCCTGCTAAAGAAGGACCACACATTCCTACGGTAGCTAATCAGGTTCAAGGATCCAGAAGGACAGCTGGACCGGTGAATATCAATTTAGCATTGCCACCAAAGCACAGACCTTCTGTACAGACCTTTTGGTCTTTGATATATGTTGGCATTTGTGGGAAGTTGATGCTGGGTCGACATCGGGCCTTACAGACTAGTCTTTTGTGTTAAATGCAGTCATTTTCATCTGACGACGATACAGCTCACCAATCCCCAGTGTACGAGTTGTCACAGCGAAGCAGCTCACCAATTACCAATATACGAGTTGTCAGAGCATTTCCATCATAGCTCTAGATTTGTATCTAATACCGCTTATGCCGATGTTAGGGGCCGTGTGGTCATGTCATCCGAGTTGCCACATGAACAGGTACAATAAAAGCGTACCTGAGATACAACACATATCACGAATCGTCAGATTCTTGGTATGTGCTTTAGAATAGGTTAACCAGAAGACTATACTGTGAAGTCATGTGGCTCTGTCAGTATGTCGGCACCTCTTCCCACTTCCCTTATATGTGTTGTAATTATGAGGAGCCTACGACACCCTGGCGATGGACGGGGGCCTTCTAGTACTGCTATGGTATGAAAGTGCTAGTGGTTCCGCGGTAACTCAAGATTAAGATACTAAAGTAGAACCACAATGATGTTGCCGGGGGATACCTGGGCGTGACGAAGACTCTGAAGAAGATTCGGTAGGCATATGCTTGGACGGGATTGTGGTTTAAAGTAAGGCAGTGGTGTAGCAGTTGTGAAACGTGAAGCCACAGAAGGCAGCCTTGTAAACTGGCCAAGGGACAACACCGTGGGTTGATGACCAGATATCCCGGTGAACGGATTGCCATGGACCTTATGGGATCGTTACCTTTAAAGGAGCAGGGAAACTCCTACAACATGGCATTTGTGTCTATCTCACCGTGGGTAGAGTGCACGGCACTCCTAATCAAGAGGCGGACACAGTTGCCCGGGCCGTGATAGAACTGTATGCGAGCAGATTCGGCATTCTGTCTTTGATCCATTCATACCAGGAAAAAAAGTTCCAGAGTCGCCTCTTCCAAGGCATGTGCCGGATCGTTGGGATAAAGAAGACAAGGACGACGGCCTATCACCCTCAATCCAACGGGGTGGTAGTGTGACTCAACCAAACCATGGAACAATTGCTTCATCCAGCACAGCCCGTAGTCCAGGAGATTAGGATGTCCAAATCCCTCTGTCGCTGATGACGTATCGGGTGGCGGCCCACGAAGCGACAGGCTACTCCCCGAGTATGATGTTCGCGATGGAAACGACTTATAGACATCCATGAGAATACGCTTGCGTGTAAAAAGTTCTGCCACGACAGAAGCGCCTGTATAACCTGACGTCTAAGTCACAACGGTTGCCTCATGCGACCAGGTTTATCTGCGCATTAACGTGACGAGGCGAGGCGACAACCGTAAGCTAAGTGACAACTGGCTTGATCCTTACATCGTAGAGGCGGCCCTGTTCGATGTGATTTACCGTATGCGTTGAGACGACGAGAAGAACCAGGTGGTGCTTGTCGACGGACTGAAGCCCTGCTTCCTGAGAAAAACGGGCAGGAAAGCACAGTCTGAGCAGTGTGGGAGAGGACCTCTCGACGAGCGAGCTAGACCCGTGTGTCGTGACTCCCGCATCGTTGCTTCGACCGGCAGACGAAGGACGCCAAGCGGGCATAGCACGTGTGACTTCCAGCGGAACGAGTCTATGAGCTGAAACCATGGGGGTTCGCTGATAGCAATCTCAAATCCCTGGACTAAAATGGTGCATAAGAGGTTGACGTGGGCCCTGTGAACGTGACATCCCGTGGTCGTAGAATGGTCCAGCCATGGAGGTTTGGAGATTATGCTATGACTTGCCAGTCTGGTCATAGGAAACTAGACTCGAACTTGACGGACACGATTCGACATTCAACATTCAGCCGTTGTCCATAAAAGAATTTCCGCGTCAGTAATCGAAAGACATTTTTCGTATGACATTTCTAAATGGGTATGAGATGCAATTAATAAAAATACAACATGGTTTCCTACAAAAGAGAATCGGTCAACAGTTTTCAATGATGTCAGCAAGACATAAAATCGTAATCACTGACCATTATTCGTTATCCAAACGAATTTCCAAGTCGTTTCCAGAGTATGAATCTCAGTCAGAGTATGAATCTCAGTCAGAGTATGAATCTCAGTCAGAGTATGAATCTCAGTCAGAGTATGAATCTCAGTCAGAGTATGAATCTCAGTCAGAGTATGAATCTCAGTCAGAGTATGAATCTCAGTCAGAGTATGAATCTCAGTCAGAGTATGAATCTCAGTCAGAGTATGAATCTCAGTCAGAGTATGAATCTCAGTCAGAGTATGAATCTCAGTCAGAGTATGAATCTCAGTCAGAGTATGAATCTCAGTCAGAGTATGAATCTCAGTCAGAGTATGAATCTCAGTCAGAGTAAGTATCTCAGTCAGAGTATGTATCTCAGTCAGAGTATGAATCTCAGTCACGCTTTGATTGTGGCTGTCCATTTGAACACCATGGAGATGTGAATTGGAGCGATACGCAAAAGGTGGGAAAAATTGACGACGTCTGGCTACTAAAAAGCAAACATATGACTCTGCAGGAAAGTATTCGTCGACACCTAACATTCAGACCCGATAATACGATGATTCTCAGGATATTCAAACGGCCCCTAGTTCCGGTTACGGCTCCTGCACGATACGATCGCATTTTAGATCCAAAGCATGGATTATACGGGCGACTGCCTGACAGTATATTAAGCGACTATGTAAGTTACAACGCATATAAGGGAAGTGGGAAGAGGTGCCGACATACTGACAGAGCCACATGACTTCACAGTATAGTCTTCTGGTTAACCTATTCTAAAGCACACACCAAGAAGCTAACGATTCGTGATATGTGTTGTATCTCAGGTACGCTTTTATTATACCTGTTCATGTGGCCGTACGACCAGTGTTTGGAGAAAGAATTGTGAGGTAAAGACATCGTCTGCCTTTGTGTGATACACAATTTAAGACCGTGAATTATTATTCCATTGAAAGCTCGTGTGAAACAGGGGAGAAGAGCATTTCCCCCCGAATACATGTGTAAACACATAATTTGGTACTCGCAGGGCTTTAGGTCTCCCAAATTTGGGCACACCCTCTATTTAGGATGGGACAGAGGGTGGGGCATATACCCCTGGGAGATGAGCAATCGGGAATCGCCCTGGTAGTAGTGCCTGGAAGGGATTTCTTTACCAGTGGGCGAAACCCAGTGTGAGGTAACATCAACTTTATTTTGTTTTTCACGAGCCGGCCGATATTAAAAAATATCACAATAAAAATAAAGTTTCAAACTGCCACTTTTTTCGCTACGAAAGTTTGAACATACAAATTTCAACCCCTTTTTCAGTCCGGATTGTATGAATCAGGCTGTTGTATTCTATCTGAAGCAATGCCTGCCAAACAACAAAATTAAATACCTTTTCACGATAATTTCTCACTGGAAGTCAGCGAATTGCTGTTGTTGTTGTAAAATGCTGCTAATAGTACTTAGGCAATAACAACATTCAACGTAAATCGGGAACCTTCACTGGCTGTGTGATTTATCACTGTGTCATGGTACCCATATTCCAACAGCGACGTGGTATGTCATGGTGGATGTTTCACCAGCTCAGCCGATACGGCATTGTTTTAATTCACTGTTGTGAAGCATGAGGCTGCAACACCCGAGAACTTCGATAGATTGATCTGGGAGACAACCACAGCCACACGATGATGATGATGATAATGTTAGATTTGAAGTGGATGTTGGCAGTTGAAAGTATGTGATTTAACCCTACCTGACCTGGGGGGGGGGGGGGGGCGCACTTTCCGATTCCCCTGTTGGTTGTTTGCTCCTATCTCTGGAACGACAAAAAATTGAGAGCTGAAACTCCCTGACTTTTTATATTATCATATTGGGGTCATTTGGAGCCTATTTGCATGACCCCCTGAGCAGAGGATCATGGGTAAATTTAAAATGGCGGCCATTGGGTGCAAAAATTCAGCATGTTGATTCAACGCGGTTCTATGCCTTTTACTGAAACCATATGTCTTAGTATCGCCAAAAAACACCCCCTGATTCGTTCCCCCTCCCTCCCCTCCCCCATTAACCCTACCAGGCCTTGGGGAGGGGGGCCAAAATGCCTACCAAACTTTCTGCGCTATCTTCGGAACGACAAAAAATGGAGAGCTGAAACTCCGTGACTTTATAGGTTATCATATTGGGGTTATTTTGAGCCTACTGGCATAACCTCCCGAGCAGAGGATCATGGGTAAATTTAAAATGGCGGCCATGTGGGGTACCAGAAAAAGTGATGTTTTCGTCATTTTTCTTTAAAAAAATTGCTTTTCTGTATGGAAAAGTGGGTAAAACCTACTTTATTTCATATCAGATTATTATTTACTAATTTATCATGCAGTTTTGGTGAAAAAAAAAATCCGAATTTTTTCTCGTCGTCGTCTGACCGAAAAGTCGTCCAAAAATGCTCTTTTTGAAAATGACGTCACTGTGACGTCATCATGGACGTCACAGTGACGTCATCATGGCGGTCATCTTGGATTTTGTTTACATTTTCTTGTAGAGCTTGACCCAAATATAGAGTGTTGTAAGTTTCAGCCTTCTAGCCTTAGCGATAGCGAAAATATATAGGGGGGGCACTTCCTCCCCCCCCAGGGGGGGCACTTCCTCCCCCCCCAGGCTGCGGTACACCTCAAATCGCCCAGGCCAGATAGGGTTAACATACAGTTTTTGATCTTGAGAAAAAATAGGTCAACGTCAGTCATATTCATAGACTTCATGTCCATCATCAGTTCACTATGTGGTATTAATTTAGAAAGCCAAGCGAAATTTCATGTTATATCATAATATAAAGTATACGAGAGATCCTGAAGGATCTTGGCGCCCACCATTGTCCGATAATTGTAAGCTAATGACTAGAGGATCTTTTTGTCCATTGTTACTAAGAACAAACGATTGATTTGTAATTTGGTTTACAGAATTTCGAATCTGAGCGAAAAGATCGGAAAAGTGACACTGAAAAACACCAAGATATAATCTAAGTTTCAGGAGTTTCAAGATTTCTAGAAACTGTACTTATGTCGGTTGTTATAATACAAGAGAATTGAGGAAAGTTAATCTGAAAGTGAATGTACGGAGGATCCTTCGCCTTTGTTTTGTAGTATTTTTTTATTTATTTTTTTGCACGCGTCATCATTGGGTACTGGGAGCGAGGACCAATCTCTTTGACACTTTGGCATGAGCTATGAAACATACTTAAGATTTTATAATTAGGAACGAATGCTAATTCTGTTCTGTTTACTGGGCTAGTTTGAGATATCTCTTTAAAGATACCATGCTCAAAAATAGTAAGATGGTACAATGCTTAACAAGGTTTCATGGGGAAATCCAAGATGGCTGCCTGGTGGCCATATTCGATTTTCGAATCGGACAAAAAAGGTATCGTGCACAATTAGGCCCCAAGGGGAACCTGTGTACCAAATTTTTGAAAGATCCATGCAGTACTTCCTGAGAAATGACGATAACAAAGTTTCATGGGAAAATCCAAGATGGCTGCCTGGTGGCCATATTGGATTTTCGAATCGGACCAGAAAAGGTATCTTGCACAACTAGACCCCTAGGGGAACCGGTGTACCAAATTTGAGAAAGATCCATGCAGTAGTTCCTGAGAAATCGCGATAACAAAGTTTCATGGGGAAATTCAAGATGGCCGCCTTGTGGCCGTATCGGATTTTCGAATCGGACCAGAAAAAGTATCTTGCACAACTAGACCCCAAGGGGAACCCCAAGGCTGCCTTCATGGGGAAACCTGTGTACCAAATTTGAGAAAGATCCATGCAGTACTTCCTGAGAAATCGCGATAACATGGTTTCATGGGGAAATACATAATGGCCACCTGGTGGGCATCTTACATTTTCGAATCGGACCGAAAACTAGACACCAAGGGGAACCAGTGTGCCAAATTTGAGAAAGACCCACGCAGTTCTTCTGGAGAAATCTCAAATAACAAAGTTTCATGGGAAAATCCAAGATGACCGCCTGGGGGCCATATTGGATTTTGGAATCGGACCAGGAAAGGTATCTTGCACAAGTAGACCACAAGGGAACCTGTGTACCAAATCTGACAAAGATCCATGCAGTAGTTCCTCAGAATTCACGATAACAAAATTTAATGGGGAAATTCAAAATGGCCGCCTGGTGGCCAAATTGGATTTTCGAATCGGACCAGAAAAGGTATCCTGCACAACTAGACCCCATGGGGAACCTGTGTACCAAATTTGAGAAAGATGCATGCAGTACTTCCTGAGAAATCACGATAACAAAGGTTCATGGGGAAATCCAAGATGGCTGCCGGGTGGCCATATTGGAGGTTTGAATCGGACCGAAAAAGGTATCTTGCACAACTAGACCCCATGAGTACCAAATTTCAGAAAGATCCATGCAGTACTTCCTGAGAAATCACGATAACAAAGGTTCATGGAGAAATCCAAGATGGCTGCCTGGTGGCCATATTGGATTTTCGAATCAGACCAGAAAAGGCATCTTGCACAACTAGACCCCAAGGAAAACCTGTGTACCAAATTTGAGAAAGATGCATGCAGCAGTTCCCGAGAAATCACGATAACAAAGGTTCATGGGGAAATCCAAGATGGCTGCCTGGTGGCCATATTGGATTTTCGAATGAGACCGGAAAAGGTATCTTGCACAACTAGACCCCATGGGGAACCTGTGTACCAAATTTGATAAAGATCCATGCAGTACTTCCTGAGAAATCACGATAACAAAGGTTCATGGGGAAATCCAAGATGGCTGCCTGGTGGCCATATTGGATTTTCGAATCGGACCCGAAAAGGTATCTTGCACAACTAGACCCCAAGGGGAACCTGTGTACCGAATTTGAGAAAGATCCATGCAGAAGTTCCTGAGAAATCGCGATAACAAGAATTGTTTACGGACGGACGACGGACCACGTACAAAAAGCGATTTTAACGAGAGATCCTGAAGGATCTTGGCGCCCACCATTGTCCGATAATTGTAAGCTAATGACTAGAGGATATTTTTGTCCATTGTTACTAAGAACAAATGATTGATTTGTAATTTGGTTTACAGAATTTCGAATCTGAGCGAAAAAGATCGGAAAAGGGAGACTGAAAAACACCAAGATATAATCTAAGTTTCAGGAGTTTCAAGATTTCTAGAAACTGTACTTATGTCGGTTGTTATAATACAAGAGAATTGAGCAAAGTTAGCCTGAAAGTGAATGTACGGAGGATCCTTCGCCTTTGTTTTGTAGTATTTTTTTATTTATTTTTTGCACGTGTCATCATTGGGTACTGGGAGCGAGGACCAATCTCTTTGACACTTTGGCATGAGCTATGAAACATACTTAAGATTTTATAATTAGGAACGAATGCTAATTCTGTTCTGTTTACTGGGCTAGTTTGAGATATCTCTTTAAAGATACCATGCTCGAAAATAGTAAGATGGTACAATACTTAATACTGAAGGGATCCAGTCCACGCAGTAATGTTGAAACTTCGAAAGTGCCTGAATCCTGATTATCTCCTTTGGATCGAAACATGCAGTAGTCTATACAGTTGTCGAGTTGTGACATTGAGTCACAAGAGTGACATCCCTTGATGTAGCTGACCCGCCGGCACGAAAGGGTGGAGCAGTTCACTTGCCACTGCATGGACTGAAGAAAACTGATTTAAAATTTGAAGAAATACATTTTAATTCCGAATTATTTGAACTCGTTGATATGGAGGGTGAAGGTATGGGTATTCTCTATAGTCAATATATAGAATATGCCCCACCGTTTCATCTGCCGACTCTTGTGATGCAATGTCACAACTCGAGAATACTGTATTAATTTGAAGCGTAACTTGGATTTTCCAGTTCGACCAAAAAAGGTATCTTGCACTACTAGGCCCCATGTGGGACCTGCGTATCAAATTTCAGAAATATCCATGAAATATTTCCTGAGAATTCGCGATAACAATGTTTCCAGGGAAAATTCAAGATGGCCGCCTTGTGGCCATATTGGATTTTCGAATCGGATCAAAAAAGGTATCTTGCACAACTAGACCCCAAGGGGAACCTGTGTACCAAATGTGAGAAAGATCCATGCAGTAGTTCCTGAGAAATCGCGATAACAAGGTTTCGTGGGGAAATCCAAGATGGCTGCCTTGTGGTCATATTGGATTTTCGAATCGGACCGAAAAAGGTATCTTGCACAACTAGACCCTAAGGGGAACCTGTGTACCAAATTTGAAAAAGATCCATGCACTACTTCCTGAGAAATGACGATAACAAAGTTTCATGGGGAAATCCAAGATGGCTGTCTGGTGGCCATATTGGATTTTCGAATCGGACCAGAAAAGGTATCCTGCACAACTAGACCCCAAGGGGAACCTGTGTACCAAATTTGAGAAAGACCCATGCAGTAGTTCCTGACAAATCGCGATAACAGAGTTTCATGGGGAAATCCAAGATGGCTGCCTGGTGGCCATATTGGATTTTCGAATCGGACCAGAAAAGGTATCTTGCACAACTAGACCCCAAGGGGAACCTCTGTACCGAATTTGAGAAAGATCCATGCAGTACTTCCTGAGAAATCACGATAACAAAGGTTCACGGGAAAATCCAAGATGGCTGCCGGGTGGCCATATTGGATTTTTGAATCGGACCGAAAAAGGTATCTTGCACAACTAGACCCCATGGGGAACCTGTGTACCAAATTTCAGAAAGATCCATGCAGTACTTCCTGAGAAATCACGATAACAAAGGTTCATGGGGAAATCCAAGATGGCTGCCTGGTGGCCATATTGGATTTTCGAATGAGGCCGGAAAGGTATCTTGCACGCTAGACCCCATGGGGAACCTGTGTACCAAATTTGATACTAAAGATCCATGCATTTACTTCTGAGAAATCACGATAACAAAGGTTCATGGGGAAATCCAAGATGGCTGCCTGGTGGCCATATTGGATTTTCGAATCGGACCAGAAAAGGTATCTTGCACAACTAGACCCCAAGGGGAACCTGTTTACCGAATTTGAGAAAGATCCATGCAGCAGTTCCTGAGAAATCGCGATAACAAGAATTGTTTACGGACGGACGACGGACCACGGACAAAAAGCGATTTTAACGAGAGATCCTGAAGGATCTTGGCGCCCACCATTGTCCGATAATTGTAAGCTAATGACTAGAGGATATTTTTGTCCATTGTTACTAAGGACAAAGGATTGATTTGTAATTTGGTTTACAGAATTTCGAATCTGAGCGAAAAAGATCGGGAAAGGGAGACTGAAAAACACCAAGATATAAAGTTTCAGGAGTTTCAAGATTTCTAGAAACTGTACTTATGTCGGTTGTTATAATACAAGAGAATTGAGGAAAGTTAATCTGAAAGTGAATGTACGGAGGATCCTTCGCCTTTGTTTTGTAGTATTTTTTTATTTATTTTTTTGCACGCGTCATCATTGGGTACTGGGAGCGAGGACCAATCTCTTTGACACTTTGGCATGAGCTATGAAACATACTTAAGATTTTATAATTAGGAACGAATGCTAATTCTGTTCTGTTTACTGGGCTAGTTTGAGATATTTCTTTAAAGATACCATGCTCGAAAATAGTAAGATGGTACAATACTTAATAATGTTTCCAGGGGAAATTCAAGATGGCCGCCTTGTGGCCATATTGGATTTTCGAATCGGACCAAAAAAGGTATCTTGCACAACTAGACACGAAAGGGAACCTGTGTACCAAATTTGAGAAAGATCCATGCAGTAGTTCCTCAGAAATCACGATAACAAGGTTTCATGGAGAAATCCAAGATGGCTGCCTGGTGGCCATATTGGATTTTCGAATCGGACCAGAAAAGGTATCTTGCACAACTAGACCCCAAGGCTGCCTTGATGGGGAAACCTGTGTACCAAATTTGAGAAAGATCCATGCAGTACTTCCTGAGAAATCGCGATAACATGGTTTCATGGGGAAATGCAAGATGACTGCCTGGTGGCCATATTGGATTTTCGAATCGGACCAGAAAAGGTATCCTGCACAACTAGACCCCAAGGGGAACCTGTGTACCAAATTTGAGAAAGATCCATGCAGTAGTTCCTGAGAAATCGCGATAACAAGGTTTCACGGGGAAATCCAAGATGGCTGCCTGGTGGCCATATTGGATTTTCGAATCGGACCAGAAAAGGTATCTTGCACAACTAGACCCCAAGGGGAACCTGTGTACCAAATTTGAGAAAGATCCATGGAGTAGTTCCTGAGAAATCGCGATAACAAGGTTTCATGGGGAAATCCAAGATGGCCGCCTTGTGGCCATATTGGATATTCGAATCGGACCAGAAAAGGTATCTTGCACAACTAGACCCCAAGGGAAACCTGTGTACCAAATTTGAGAAAGATCCATGCAGTACTTCCTGAGAAATCACGATAACAAAGGTTCATGGGGAAATCCAAGATGGCTGCCTGGTGGCCATATTGGATTTTCGAATGAGACCGGAAAAGGTATCTTGCACAACTAGACACGAAAGGGAACCTGTGTACCAAATTTGAGAAAGATCCATGCAGTAGTTCCTGAGAAATCACGATAACAAGGTTTCATGGAGAAATCCAAGATGGCTGCCTGGTGGCCATATTGGATTTTCAAATCGGACCAAAAAGGGTATCTTGCACAACTAGACCCCAAGGCTGCCTTCATGGGGAAACCTGTGTACCAAATTTGAGAAAGATCCATGCAGTACTTCCTGAGAAATGACGATAAAGTTTCATGGGGAAATCCATGATGGGTGCCTGGTGGCGATATTGGATTTTCGAATCGGACCAGAAAAGGTATCTTGCACAACTAGACACGAAAGGGAACCTGTGTACCAAATTTGAGAAAGATGCATGCAGTAGTTCCTGAGAAATCACGATAACAAGGTTTCATGGAGAAATCCAAGATGGCTGCCTGGTGGCCATATTGGATTTTCAAATCGGACCAAAAAGGGTATCTTGCACAACTAGACCCCAAGGCTGCCTTCATGGGGAAACCTGTGTACCAAATTTGAGAAAGATCCATGCAGTACTTCCTGAGAAATCGCGATAACATGGTTTCATGGGGAAATCCAAGATGACTGCCTGGTGGCCATATTGGATTTTCGAATCGGACCAAAAAAGGTATCTTGCACAACTAGACCCTAAGGGAAACCTGTGTACCAAATTTGAGAAAGATCCATGCAGTACTTCCTGAGAAA
>JAVTVY010041549.1:0-19123 GCA_036873755.1 Hanleya hanleyi | reverse complement strand
TGATGCTTATCCAATGGAGGTCAATGTCACCAGGTCAAAATCATGGTTACCTAAGTTTGCTTTGTCCATTATAATATCCTCCTGTGGGCTACCTTTTCCATCACATGTCTGTTCAATATTGTTTTAGGAGTGAGTGGGTGTATATTGAAGTCCATAACCGCATAAGGCTCTCTGTTACCCCTGGGGATATTTTACTACATAACTGTGACTCCATGCAAAATTTACAATGTGTGACAATATTTACAAATACCTGATGAGTTTTTTTATTTTTCAAGACGCCATTAACCATTAATGTGAGAAAAAAACTCCATTCTGCAGCTAAACAACGGTAATAAAATATAACCAATTTTGTGAGATAATCGAAAGCAAAAATAATAAAATTTGATCCTGGGATTTCAAAACACCCCAGGTTGGAAAATTCTGCGGCAATCTTACTGAATTTTTGGATTTTACCTGCATCCTTTATCACCATTAGAAAACAATCTCATTGTGGCACATCCTCAATGGAATTAACCAGTAAATGTGTCATGGCCTACTTATTCCTTTGTTTAATTTTCCTTGGATAAAGTCTGCCTGTCTGGGTTGATGTGACATTTCAGTATGATATAATGCCTGGTACATCTAGGTAGGGTAATGCAAGTCATATATATATTATTTTTTTTTTGGCCAAATGTACTAATATTGAAATTTCCCTATTCCTGTAAATGTCAATTAAAACAGTAAACTGTAACTCAAGTTGAAACTTTCAAATTTTATGTCAGTCAATGACTTATGAATTGCATGTTACTGATTCTGTTCAAGGTTAACAAAGTTGAAGTTAAGAATATACATAATATGTGTAGAATTGTTGAATTCATTCTTCCTTCTATCATACAGTATTCAAAGCTGAAAAGCAGTCTTATTATAAACATATCATTTACAATTTATATACAATAAATTTTGCTGATCCAGTATTTCAGAATGTTTTCCCATCATTCTTTGTACATGTGTATGTATTATCATTCTATACAACAGAAATGCTAATATATACTAGTCTCCAGAATAATATTGTTTCAAAATCATGTCAGGGGCTTATCCAGGGTTTATCTTTGCATTGGCACCAACACCATTAATTGGTTCACATGAACCTTTTTCTCTCGACAGAATGGGACAATGGAAAAATTATGTTTTTGCAGTGCGACGTTACAGTGCGACATCACCATGAGGATCAATGTGAGACCAGGTTTGTTATTTCAGATTAACATCACAAAAAACAAAGAGCTGAAGTAAATCAAGATACGCCTGTAGGCTAGCATGCATATTTCATACATTAGGTTTTGATAAATGGGAAAAGGGGCATAACTCATAAGAGTATCACACAGTAATATGAAGGTCTTCACATGTGATGCCAATATTAACTTCCAAAGGGGTCATTAAGATCTATGTGTTAATCACTGGGTGAGGCCTTGGAGTGAAATAACCATGGAGATGATAAAAGACTGTAACTGATGCAATATATTAATTATAGAACAAATTCAGTCTGTTCTTCGTCCCAAATGCCTGGACCATCCCCCGACATGTCTCATGGATAAAGATATGCCTGAAACCATGGAAACACATTAAAGGTGAACTGTAAAGCTTTCAATTTTTTTCTAAAATGTTGCTTACATTACAACGTGTGTTAGGTGATAGAACTGTATGATTTTGGGGTAAATATATTTTGATAAATTGTACTAAGAATATAAAAGTTATCCTGTGATAAATCTGTATTGAAAATTTAATCGGTTGTCTCTTTGCTTTTAGAACATAATGACATTATAGAGGTGTCACCGTGTCATTCATTAATGTTGTCCTCCTACGTCGGATGAATGGGTGAGCACCCCTATAACGTCATTATACTAAAAAAAAAACAATGGGAGGCAATCAATGACATTTTCGAAAGTTGTGCCTCTCAATTTCTGGTGGTATAACTTCTGATTTATTGTATACTCATAAGAAGAAAATAATCCACAGAACAATTACCTCACACAGAAACTATAAATACAAAGGCCTTGATTTCTGACATTTTAGCAGAACGTTGGAAAGCTTTGCAGTTCGCCTTTAAGCATGCAGTGCTGGCGATAGATGGGCTGACAACAATTTATTGTTGAGGTTATAATACATTTGAATTAAGTTACATTTCAAAGACAGTGCTCTTAACTTAGGCATTGAATTGCCCATCTCAGCATGCAGAAATAATTATGTGCGGCCTTATACAGCAACCTGCTATGAATTAGCTCTCGCAATCCGGGAAATCCTAATGCCAGGGATGAGAGATGGAGCTATTGATCTGATTTCAAATCTTTCTTCTTCCTATTTGAAAGAGGACAGGCAAGGAAATGGATGATGAAGCCCCCAAATAATAGTCTTATATTGAAGCATTATTCTAATCCTGTTGTGTGCCATATGAATCATTTGAATGAGATGATCTAAGAAATAGCATGGACTTCAATGGCATTTGGGAGTTGTACACTAATGTACACTTAGGAAAGCTGAACTTCTCTTCTCATGGGTCAAAATAATTTACCTGTCACCTGTTAATGTTTACCCGTCACAATAATTTAATAATTAAGTTGACATGTGATCGTTGAAATTGTAATGACAAAGCATCATGTTTGCAGGCTGCCAATAAATGAATGACACCTTAATTAGAAGCTGTTTTGAATGAATGTTGCCAAAGCTACCAGTCACTGGAGACAGGTACTTTATTTCTGTACCTGTCTGAGACAGGTAGACAGGTGCAAATTTCGACCTCTGCCTTTTGGTATTAAAGCATTCTGCAGAAATTAAATGATACCTGGTCATGCATTTTTAGAACTTGGTTTTTAGGGTTGAATGCAGTTCTCTCATTTTAGAAATACA
Source organism: Hanleya hanleyi (assembly GCA_036873755.1). Classification (NCBI taxonomy): domain Eukaryota; kingdom Metazoa; phylum Mollusca; class Polyplacophora; order Lepidopleurida; family Hanleyidae; genus Hanleya; species Hanleya hanleyi. The sequence continues at coordinate 16,243 of JAVTVY010041549.1, read as the reverse complement.
TACAAAATTGAGCCAAGTCAGCTTTCACCAAGGCCTTAAATTAATGGAAAAAAATTTGCCCTGAGGTTCTGGAAGTGCATGATGACCATATTCTTACCTCTTGATATACTCTTCTATGTAGGTAAAAATCAACTCGAGTAACTTGATCTTGAAAATATATATCAACGTTAGTCATCTCCAATATCTTTCTGGTCTATTTCTAAGTTAATCTCATGAATTCGGAGATCTTAGACTTAACATATAGAATTTGACCTTGATAAAATAGGTCAAGGTAGTATTAATGTGAAAAGCCTAGTTATATTTCTTCATGTTATATCATAATATATAGCATATGACTTTGAAAAAATAGGTCAAGGTCAGTCAACTGGGATAGGCTTCTAGTCAATCACCAGTTGCATTTCAAGTTTGTAATATGAATTTGAAGATCCTAGCTTTAATCCTTTAAAAAATATAGCAAATACTAGAATTTGACCTTGATAGGTGAAGGTCGCTCATTTTCAATAGGCTTCTGACCCTTCACCAGATGTAAACTTGGTATGAATTTTCATTGCCTGGCTATAATTCTTATTCAGAAATCAGATATCATCTCCACAGACAGATGGACGACGACAATACTGTTGGGAAAATATGAAAACCTTTGCATTTTACCTTTAAACATTATTGAGAGACGACATGTCATGTGCCGAAATTGAGGTCACATAATTGCTTGTATTGAAGCCAAATTTGACTCTTGTTTATTGATATGAGTAGGATTTAACATAGTTAAATGTTTTCAGACTATTTCAGTCACATCACCATGGTGCCTACATATGCCAGGACACAAGATCGCCTGATCAGCCCAGCCAGTAGCCACAACTGTTGCTATCAATAATGCCTGTGGTTGATAGTCACAAGTGATGAGTATGGATCTCTGTTCGCTATAACAATATATATACCATATATATATTGACACTGATGCTCCTTGCCGGTTATTTTGTGGAAGTTAATTCCTTCTACTCCATGCTTGTCGCTTTTCAGCGCTGGTGATTAGCAATACACGAGCCATAAGGTGGGGATGGTGGGGGTCATTGTTAAATGGCTCGTGTATAGCTAATCACCAGTGCTGGGAAAGCGACAAGTGTGGAGGAGAAGGAATGACTTCCAGAAAATAACCGGTAAGGAGCATGAGTATGAATATTTACACAGTATGGGTTATAGCAAACGGAGATCCATAATCGTTGTCTGTGACCATCAACCACAGGCATAATTGATAGGAACAGTTGTGACTAGCCAGCCAGTACAGCACCCAGTCACCCATCCAAATATTGACTGAGCTCAATGTTGCTTAACCTCAGTGATCTGACGAGAAAGGATGTGCTGAAAGTGTTATGCCCAACCCGGCTTGGTATTCTAGCCTTTACTCATCAAGAAGACGGACAAGTTCATCCCGGATTGCGAATGCTCTAGCGTCACGTCTTACAGCTGTTTGAGGAATTATGATGTCATCCGGTTCGTCTGGGACTACCTCATTTTCATCCAACTCATCACCACATTCAATACAAATGTTATGTAACACGCAAGATGCTGTAATAGTAAGAACAATGATCTCCAGATCACTGGCATCTAAGCGAAACAAACGCCTGAATCGCCCCTTGAGATGGCCGAATGCCCTTTCAATTACCTGCCTACCTTTACACACTTCCTTATTGTAACGCCTTTGCGCTCTGGAAAGAGTTTCAAATTTTTTGAATGGTGTTACCAACCAAGTTCTCAATGGGTATGCTGGATCGCCGAGAAGGCGGGTATTACCGGGAAATAGTGCAGTGGAATGTATGAATAATTCTGAATTTCTGAGGACCCTGGCATCATGAGTGTTACCGGGCCATCCAGCATACACACTGGTGAACTTTAGGTCGGCATTACACGAAGCTTGCAAAACTACAGAGGGATAACTCTTGCGATTAATGTATGATTGGGGATGTTCTTTAGGGATGGGTATTCTGATGTGACTTCCGTCTATGGCACCAATAACGTTGGGAATCCTGGTGATGTCTTCAAAACCCTGCACTGTGCTTGTTAATACTGCACCTGTGGGCCACTTCACATAATCTTGCATCAACTCATTGCATGTTGCACTTGCGACCCTTCGACAAATATTGTGCCCTGTTGACTTTGAAATGCCGAAACGATCCGTCATGGATCTAAAGGACTCCATGTTCCCTACAGGGACAAAGCAACAATAATCCATTTATGGAGAAAAACTATTTATTTAGTTAGATATTCATCAGTATAGGTCTGAAGTGATAATAAAATTGTCCAAAATCCTTTCATTTTATGTCCATCGGCCACATTTCACTGAAGTGTTATTGTATCTGTCTGCCCCTGACATAATTCAAGAAAAAGATACCAATTTGTTGTTTAAGTAATGCTGCAATGGGTATAACCTTTAATTGACCTCTATCATATCGTTTGGTGTACGAGGTCACAATGAAAACTATTATTCTATCATGGCCGGGACGAAAGAATACAACCTTCAGCAGGTGCTTTTGTCAATTACAGTTCAGGAGTGATACACTGAAGGACTGAAACAAACATAATAAACTGATAATAATGTTGAAGGCCCCACCAAATGTGACCGATACTCTTTTATACCAATATTATGAAAACGTGTTTACCGGTACAGACACTTTAAGTGGACAATTTCGGCAAATCCCACATGTACAGGGAAATGCGACATCTGTATACATGTTTATGTCGCACACGTGAAGAAATTTAAGGTAGCGTCGTATACTGCGATGAGATGCTGCTTCATCTTCCATCAATATTATTATTAACATTTCTCTTGCCTTGGTGGACAGAAGACAAATCATAAGGTTTTTATGAGAATTTTATTAGTTTTAAGAACACTAAGTCCTTAATATCGAAGTTTGGCAAAAACAGTAGTTCCTCTAACTACTTTTATGAGATAACACTAGGCCCAAAAAGTACATCTGTCTGAACAAACTGTGTTGGCATTCCGGCCAACAAGCCTATTGTTAATAAAATTCACTGTCAGAGCGAGTAAGGGACGATGTGCTGTTTTAAATGCCGAACCAATGATTGACCCCCGTGATATGGGTGTTTTGTATCGGACTTGGTAGGACCTTCCAAAGTAAAACTTTCCTACTTCAATGAATATTCACCTGCATACCACAGGAAGAAAAGGCCCTGTTTCTCCACTGGAATTGGAGGATGCCCACCATTGGGGGAGACAGAGGATGGAATCCCGTCACAGTTACCCAGCTTAGTAATAAATTCCTCAAATGTAGCCCGTTCCAAGCGGAAGTGGCTCTTGAAATCATCGACTGAGTATCTGGGTACAACTTCTTCTACATAATTCTGTATTCTGTTATAAAATATGTTAAATATTTAACTTGTATGCAAACCGAGAAGATCGGAATATTGTACTTATCTCATCTTAGGAATATTGTACATATATCATCTTCACATTTCAAGTTAAATGCTACACCCACGTTTCATCATTTCTCCTAACCTACGGATTTGGGTTAACTTTTCAAACTGTAAATATACATTATGTCATAGATAGTCAAACAAAATATGAGCTGAACAACAAATCGTACAGTGAAGACTTTCTTTGATCTCCAATATGGCAAGCAGTGGTTGTATTTCTTTTCAAATGGGAAATGTTTAGGCCTATATCCTTTAAATAGGTATAATCAAGGGTATTTGTACTAATATGGACCATTGAATGACATCAACAAACCAAGTTTTGATAGTTGGCCAAGGCAAGTGTGTGTAGTGTTCGACTTGAGTATGTGAAGAAGGATTTGTCTTCGCTACACAACCTTTTTGACAAATGTGGGACACTATTGTATGTAAAACTTGAGCAACCTACATTGTTAATAATATATTTTTGTAAAATCTATTTATTGAGCTTTGCCCAAGCAAATGTACACTGTTTCTTTAATGAAATACACCTTATTATGTCCACTTTGACTTGACATTATCGTCATTATTTTATCATAATGTTATGAGCTCTTCTTGCAACAACAAAGGACATGCTTCAATACGCACAACTTATACAGATATACATTGGGAAACTTCTCTCAAAGCAATATATCTCTTGTTGTCAGTTAGCACTTGGACTTTTATTTCTTCAAAAATGCAAGCATAGGAATGGGACTGAAATGACCCAGAAACTTGTGCCATGAACCAAAAGTAGTTGGAGCATTGCAGGTCCATAGTTATTGCAATTATATAGGAAGTTGTTGAGTTGTTGGCCGAATAGTGAAAGAACAAACAAAATTATATCCAGTTGTTGGCCAAATAGTGAAAGAACAAACAAAATTATATCCAGAATGGTCATTGGAAATGGCATTCCTCATGCAGTGGTTGAATGATAAAAAAAAAAGTATGAATATGGGCATGATACATATGGTTCTGCACATGAATTTCTGTGAGTCAAAATTCAATTGAAATATGTTCATATGTGATTAAGCCCTAATCATTATGCCACAGTGTTTGGGATGTGCTGAGCATTTTGTAAGAAGTGTTCAGTGCACCACCACGAGTGGGCAGAATGGTACCATGTACAACATTTTATGATCGTCTTCAAAATTGTGTTCATTCATTTCTTCTGGTATTTTTGAATAATTTCCACTTAGTCCAAGATTGGACTAACTATCCCTGTATAATATAATTCTAATTTTAGATTAATTTCTTGTATTTTTAGAACAATTTCTGCTACCTGTCTTAAACATTTTCTATATGTACATGTACCATTATTTGCAGCTAAAAAACATCCACTAATATAATGTAGGGCTAAAAAAAATCAGTATCATTCCCAATAGGTACTCCAAAGAAGAAAACAATTATGACTGGATCCAGTAGCCCTTATTGGGTAAATACCATATTCACAAGTCAAGATAAATTTAAAACCTTGCACCTTGATGGTCACAATGTGATTTTAATGGGTTCTCAAGCTCTTGTAGGCCTACCATTACATTCCTATACCTTAGACCAGAAAAAAATTAACCCGAGCTCTGAACCAGACTAGACACGCTAGACAGTACCAACATTCTTCAAACTGCCTACACCAGGACACTCGTACGCAGTTTCTACATATGAAAGAGGACATGCATAGTCGGTTGCGGGGAATATGGATGAAACTACTTATGTACATTTCATAGGTCGAGTATTTGAATTCCAGCATCAGCTCATTTCATCAGGGATTCATAGAAGTAAAAAAAAAAATGAGTATTTTGTACTCAAATGAGTGTATTGACTTCTTGGTATTTTCTTCAAATTGAGTACTTCATCAAATTTAACACCATTCTCAATTATTTTATATTGTTTCATCCACTAAAATAAGGCTATTGAGCTTTTGTCAAAAACCTAAAAAATTTTAGTCGAATTTGGAAGTCTGAATTGAGTTTTCTTATGAATTTACACCTCGTTACCGGTGGTAAAAAGGGACTGCTATGAATCATTGTTCAATTGAAGCATCACTCGATTATTAGATTTAAACAGTGCGAAAAGTTTTACTGAGATGTGGCCGATGCATTTGCTCAGATCTAAGAGATTTACAAATCAATAATTACATCCTTGTAGGTCTACTCAATACGACCCACAATGTATATTAAAGGGCTACTGGGTATATTTATTTTTTTTTAATCACAAGAATTCAATTTCTGAACAGTTAATGTAGTTTTCATGCAGTTTTCTGGAAAAAGTGAAAAACAATCAAATCAACATAGTTTTCTCATACACAAACATTTTATTTTTACGTATACCCGAACCAAGCAAGTTGTACAGTCTGCACAGCACAAAAAGAAAAAAAAGAAAACTGGAAAAATAATTAACGGTGTCCAGTAACATCAGAACATGAATCCAATCTGGGTCAGTATACTGCACCTGGGAACCTTATCCCGTCTGTCTCTGACGTATGACCTAGCAAACACGGTGTCTAGGTCACCCGTCAGCTTTTGGAATAAGGAAAATGATTCAACACCTCTAACGTCGATCCTATGAATAGAAATGGCCAGCGCAGCCTTCTTTTGGCGATCGATGGTCGCCATATTGTTTCTACCCAAAGCGTTCGGTTGCTACGACTGCCCCGCCTGCCCTCTAGACTTCCCCAGGCTACCCAGGGGGAACAACTCGAACACGCTCCAAATACGCTAACCCTACTACTATGGATGACAGCTGACCAGAGAATGACGGATCTGACGCTTTTATCCTTGATTTACAGGTCTGTCCCTTATATATTCAGCTTGTTGCAAATGGACAACAATCACATAAGAAAAATGAGCATATTTCATCCATATTATAAAATAAGCGTTGATGAATCCTAGCCTGCCATATGTTGCCTCAGTATTTCTCAGAAACTAGGTAAAATATCATAGATTATACCTAATGCATTCCAAAGTATCGAACATCTCGTGTCAATTAAATCAGATCTAGAGCGCCTCAAAATCCCCTACTACGTCTTTAACTTGATACCGATTGGTTGAAACATTTCGGAATTTACAATTGGACTTTACCTGTGATGTTGCCGATGTCAGGAAGGTGGTTCTGTCGTACACCCATTTGTCACAAGCAACAGTTTGATTGGATACGTGTAGGTCTTCGTTATGAGGTTCTCTCCAGCCAGTCGCGTTCATGATTACATCATATAACTTGCATTTCGCATACTGCGGACCTGATTTTGTGTCATCCAATGGGATGGTCCGATTAATCAGCCATTGGTGGTACTCATTCTGAACGGCATATGTGTCATTCTCCAATCCTGGAATCGCGCACCTGGGTAGAAAATGTCAACACTAGAAGGTTCATCCATTATAAATTTCACCGATATCCTATACTTAATTGTGTATACTAATTGTATCCCTTACATTTTTTGTTATTTCTATAGGTATATAATTGGTCCCAATATGATGTTCCATTTGAACTATCAGTTGTTTCCTTCGAATCCAATGAAGGTGGGCGTTCTTAGAACTTCCGGAGTTTCCATCTGGGGACAATAGTATCCTTAGAGTAGACATCTAACCTATGCTTGAATTTATGGATTAGTGATGAAGCCTACCGTGGGCAAAATTTATGTTCAACACTCACACTCACCACAACTTGATTGAAAGGGTACCATCCTGTGATTTGCGACTTTGCCTCAGAACTAAACTCTGTTATGTTGGAATCTATCCACTTGTTTATAACAGCTCAATATTTTGTTTCTCAAGTGACTTACCGTGGGTTTGGTCTTTCGCTATGAGCAATAAATGTTGATCTTTTGCTTTTCTGCTGACACAAATCTCCAACTGATGTCACAAAGGCTATTTGATATCGTGATAGGTCAACCTCTTGTAACTGGTGAGCATGCATGCTGACCAGTTTCTCTGATCGCCAGGCAATGTGAAATATCAGCTTAGTAAGTTTTTGTCCATTAAAGAATAGAACAGCTACCAAAAGGACAAAAATGCAATAACGTCCTGTACATAACGTCATAGAATAGAATGCATCCGTGTGTGAAACTTGACAGTTACTGTTATGATTATTTTGCTACTTACAATTATCACCGGGCAGTCGTGAATACGATGGTATTGACAAAGTAGAATAAACTATGGATTCGAACCACAAGCATGATAAGTTCTATAAGGAAATGGGTAGACGTTACCTGTGGTTTGGTATTCCGAGGATGAAAACTGAAATTACGGCATGGATAGCCGTACCTACGGCGGTCAGACATAGCAGCAAATATAATCTTTTCTGGTATTTCCCAAATTCTCCCAGGTGCACCAAAATATCGTCAAATCGCATGGTCAGGAAAAAGTAGATCCAAGAAAAGCTTCTCCACTGCGGAGATGGGTTTTCGCTGAACAATTCACAAGCCTCGAACTAAAGCGGAATTGTCAATATCGCACATAGATATTCCAGTATTTTTGGAACAAACATGAACTACTTCTTGTCTGTTTACAGTGTAATCGCATTCGTGAACAGGTCCTGTCCAATACGCCAATCCCGTTTTCCGATGGATTGCTTGTTAATTTTGACAGTCTGCAAGGCTGCCCCGCTTGCTTCGCGTATCAACTACTCAAATTGGTGAGTCGACTGATTTGCCGACTAATCAGAAACTTATTGTTATATTAATTCGTTTATGTGAGTGCACGCAAGTCAAACATGGAGCCTCTGCATACAAATAATAACCATCTATGTCACTAGGTCATATTAAGTTTGTGTGTTTAAATTGTATGAGGACAAATGCCACGAAAGAAGACAGTAGTCAGAGCGACAGATAACCTACATTTTAAACTCAATTTAGCTATAGGTAATGAACCCCTTTTTCACGAAGGTCGAAGGTCGAAACAATACAATGATAAACCACGAATGTCAGAGAGACACATGATGTTTGTATTTGTTTTCATAGATAGATGCGAATATACAATTTCGTCAAAACAATTTAATCCCCATGTGGTCTGGGCGGGATCGGAGAGCATTATGACCCCGTACCAAACTTTTTACCGCAACTCTGGAACGAAGAGAATGAAGAGGTTGAAACCTCCTGACTCTTCAATGAATCGTATTGGTGTCATTTTGAGACTAATTGCATATTTTAAGCTGCAAAGAATTATGGGAAAATTCAAATTGTCGGCCGCGAGGTGGCTTCCGGAAGCCGAGTTTTCGGTCTTTTCTGGCCATTTCTTTTTCACATTTTTCTTGTCGGAAAGAGCATGAAAGTAATACTGCACAGTTTCGTTTTCGTCGTTTTTCTTCAAATCTTTGACGTTTTACTGATAAAAATATCAAAATGGAGTTTCTACCTTAGTGGGGCTGCATAGCCCCCCAAAACAGACCAATTGTGCACCAGGTGATAAAAGCACCAAATTTGGCACACTGGTAGAACGATCCATTGTCAAAACATCTGGATACTGAGGCATCGCAGATTTGCTCCCTGATGGCAGTGGCCGCTATCTTACAAAATGGCGCCATCGGATATTGTGTTTGTCTGAAATTGCTGAACCCAAAAGAACTAGACGGCCTGGAGTGGGTATACTGGACCTTGCAAGCCCCCAGGACAACTTGGCAGATGATTGATAGTCAGTTACTTTACTAATTTGGGCAAATAATAATTACTTGGATAAAACATTTATACAAAAACACCATTTTCATTAACCCTACCATTCCTGGGGGTCCATTATGCCCCTCCTACTAAACTTTCTGAGCTATCTCCGGAACGACAAAACATGGAGAGCTGGCACTCCGTGACTTTATAGTTTACCATACTGAGGTTATTTTGAGCTATTTGCGTAACCCCCAGAGCAGAGGATCATGGGTAAATTAAAGATGGCGGCCATGTGGGGTACCCTAAACGTGACGTTTTTCTCATTTTTCTTCATTTTTCTGCATTTCCGTGAGGAAAAGTGGGCAAAAACTATTTATTTCACATCATTTTACTAATTTATCAAGCAGTTTTTGTGAAGAAATTACGTAAACTTAAAAAAATCGAAAAATCGACCAAAAATGACTTTTTCTGGAAATGACGATTTGACCCACAAGCACTAAGAGCGTGTATATATAGAAATTGTCATAGGTAATTATCACCCATGGAAGCTATTTTGTCCAGAAAAAATCAATAACTCGTACAATCTAGGTGTAGACGAGTAATAATTTTCAAAATCAAGATAGAACTATACATCCGCCAAAACAATATATTGTAGCCTGTCAAAAAGGATAATAACGACTACGTTATGTTGTATATATACTCTCTGGGCTCGTTTAACAGCTATGTTGAGGACATAACGCAGGCAACCTCGCCCAACCGTTTATTGGACAATTTAATTGGCCCGCGAACTGAAATCGCCCTGGTCTGTTATTTTGGCTCAAATTATTCAAGTCCGAATATAACACGTCATAGATTAGAGGAACCGCAACGTCATAAGCCAGAAGTCAGAATAAAACGACATAGGCCAGAGGAACCATGCAGACGAAGATGAGCCCGGTTGCTGTCTACGTGCAGTTAGCTGACTAACGGTGATTTTATAACCGCAGAATACACGAAACGCGAAGTCCATGCAGCCAGGTAATATTATCGTGAGCGTGACGTGGTTATCATCATCGAGCACTTGTGGATACAGGCAACTGGAAGAGAACATAAGAGCACATCCTAATTTAACATTTCAATCAACAGACAATATCGTTAGCCTCAAAAACATCTTGACAACAACATGTTCAATTATCTGGTAGATACTAATCAGATGTCACAACCACTTCTGATCAGAGGTCGCTATGGTTGCAGACGCAGTTCTCACCCGCTGGTTAGGCTGTCAGTGAGTGAACACTTCCTCTCTCACACACACAGAGCTGTGCATTCAAATGGTCAAGTCCCAGCTGGTCGGCACAGATATACCATGTCAGAGAAGACCTTGGATGCTCTGAATAGTGTCATCCAGCGTGGCTCGTACTGACCTTCCTCTGTCGTGGTCCATTCCCTCCTGGTCGGTGAAGGTAGCAGTGGCTCTATTAGGATGTCCATCTAACATGCTGTTCCATAGCTGTTGCACACTGTTATTCCTCGCGAAGAGTTTCGTTCGTGCTTTGTCTTTGCATGTGTTAGTTTTGTCATACAGCAAGATAAAGAACCTTTAGATGGTATGCCACTTGGTGCTCAGGACCATTTCAGCTCTGCGTCAGTGAGTTCTGGTGTGGCTGCTGCGGTCATTGCATGTCTGTGTATACTGATGAGTACTCTACTAGATAATTTCGAAACCATGTTTTAGTGCTGGTATTGTCTATAGATTTAAATGTTAAGTGAAGATCTTAAAAACTTTCATGACGCCAACCGTATTACAAAAATATTGCTTTTGTGAATGTTTAGCCCCAATCTTGATGCTGTGGATTTCCACGCATCTACAGATACATGTAGATTGTAGGTGTAAAAAGATATTTCAAGACAAAACAGGTTTTATTGGTGATGCTTGCCATCATTCAGTCTTTATGGTTATGAGACACGTTTACTGGCTACCAAACCTGGTCGAGTTATGGAAGGGGGGGGGAGACATTTCCCCATTGTTGTTTACCTCTTGAGTTTAACAGGTCGCTGAAACTTGCCATACTGTATTCTTGTATCATGCTCTACCATACGAGAGATCCTGAAGGATCTTGGCGCCCACCATTGTCCGATAATTGTAAGCTAATGACTAGAGGAAAGATCTTTTTGTCCATTGTTACTAAGAACAAACGATTGATTTGTAATTTTGTTTACAGAATTTCGAATCTGAGCGAAAAAGTTCGGAAAAGGAACACTGAAAAACACCAAGATGTAATCTAAGTTTCAGGAGTTTCAAGATTTCTAGAAACTGTACTTATGTCGGTTGTTATAATACAAGAGAAATGAGCAAAGTTAGTCTGAAAGTGAATGTACATGTACGGAGGATCCTTCGCCTTTGTTTTGTAGTATTTTTTTTATTTATTTTTTTGCACGTGTCATCATTGGGTACTGGAAGCGAGGACCAATCTCTTTGACACTTTGGCATGAGCTATGAAACATACTTAAGATTTTATAATTGAATGCTAATTCTGTTCTGTTTACTGGGCTAGTTTGAGATATCTCTTTTAAGATACCATGCTCGAAAATAGTAAGATGGTACAATACTTAAAACTGAATGGATCCGGTCCGCGCAGTAATTTTGAAACTTTGAAAGTGCCTGAATCCTGATTATCTCCCTTGGATCGAAACATGCAGTAGTCTACAGTTGTCGAGTTGTGACGTTGAGTCACAAGAGTGACGTCCCTTCATGTATGGGTGGAGCAGTTCACTTGCTACTGCATGGACTAAAGAAAACTGATTTAAAATTTGAAGAAATACATTTTAATTCCGAATTATTTGAACTCCTTGATATGGAAGGTGAAGGTATGGATATTCTCTATAGTCAATATATAGAATATACCCCACCGTTTGATCCGCCGACTCTTGGGATGCAACGTCACAACTCGAGAATACCGTATTAATTTGAAGCGTAACTTGGATTTTCAAATCGGACCAAAGAAGGTATCTTGCACTACTAGGTCACATGTGGGACCTGTGTACCAAATTTCAGAAAGATCCATGAAATATTTCCTGAGAATTCACGTTAACAATGTTTCAAGGGGAAATTCAAGATGGCCGCCTTGTGGCCATATTGGATTTTCGATTCGGACCGAAAAAAGGTATCTTGCACAACTAGACCATGAGGGGAACCTGTGTACCAAATTTGAGAAAGATCCATGCAGTACTTCCTGAGAAATCACGATAACAAAGTTGCATGGGAAAATCCAAGATGGCCGCCTGGTGGCCATATTGGATTTTCGAATCGGACCAGAAAAGGTATCTTGCACAACTTGACGTCAAGGAGAACCTGTGTACCAAATTTAACAAAGATCCATGCAGTAGTTCCTGAGAAATCGCAATAACAATGTTTCATGGGGTAATCCAAGATGGCCGCCTGATGGACATATTGGATTTTGGAATCGGACCAAAAAAGGTACCTTGCACAACTGGACCACAAGGGGAACCTGTGTACCAAATTTGAGAAAGATCCATGCAGTAGTTCCTGAGAAATCGCGACAACAAGGTTTCATGGGGAAATCCAAGATGGCTGCCTTGTGGCCATATTGGATTTTCGATTCGGACCGAAAAAGGTATCATGCACAACTAGACCCTAAGGGGAACCTGTGTACCAAATTTGAGAAAGATCCATCCAGTACTTCCTGAGAAATGACGATAACAAAGTTTCGTGTGGAAATCCAAGATGGTTGCCTGGTCGCCATATTGGATTTTCGAATCGGACCAGAAAAGGTATCTTACACAACTAGACCCCAAGGGGAACCTGTGTACCAAACTTGAGAAAGATCCATGCAGTAGTTCCTGAGAAATCGCGATAACAAGGTTTCATGGGGAAATCCAAGATGGCTGCCTGGTGGCCATATTGGATTTTCGAATCGGACCAAAAAAGGTATCTTGCAGAACTAGACCCCAAGGGGAACCTGTGTACCAAACTTGAGAAAGATCCATGCAGTAGTTCCTGAGAAATCGCGATAACAAGATTTCATGGGGAAATCCAAGATGGCTGCCTGGTGGCCATATTGGATTTTCGAATCGGACCAAAAAAGGTATCTTGCACAACTAGATCCCAAGGGGAACCTGTGTACCAAATTTGAGAAAGATCCATGCAGTAGTTCCTGAGAAATCTCGATAACAAGGTTTCATGGAGAAATCCAAGATGGCTGCCTGTGTACCAAATTTGAGAAAGATCCATATAGTAGTTCCTGAGAAATCACGATAACAAGAATTGTTTACGGACGGACGGACGACGGACCACGGACGAAAAGCGATTTGAACAGCCCACCATCTGGTGATGGTGGGCTAAAAATGCAAAATGGTCATTAACGTGTTGAAGTGAGCAGCATGTTTTTATTTTGATTTTATGATTGTCATTTGTGTATTTGAGAAAATTGATGAAATAAAATGAATTATCAACTACAAAACGAGAGATCCTGAAGGATCTTGGCGCCCACCATTGTCCGATAATTGTAAGCTAATGACTAGAGGATCTGTTTGCCCATTGTTACTACGAACAAACTAGACCCCAAGGGGAACCTGTGTACCAAATTTGAGAAAATCCAAGATGGCTGCCTTGTGGCCATATTGGATTATCGAATCGGACCAAAAAAGGTATCTTGCACAACTAGACCCCAAGGGGAACCTGTGTACCAAATTTGAGAAAGATCCATGCAGTAGTTCCTGAGAAATCGCGATAACGTTTCATGGGGAAATCCAAGATGGCTGCCTGGTGGCCATATTGGATTTTCGAATCGGACCAAAAAGGTATCTTGCACAACTAGACCCCAAGGGAACCTGTGTACCAAATTTGAGAAAGATATATGCAGTAGTTCCTGAGAAATCGCGATAACAAGGTGTCATGGAGAAATCCAAGATGGCTGCCTGGTGGCCATATTGGATTATCGAATCAGACCAAAAAAGGTATCTTGCACAACTAGACCCCAAGGGGAACCTGTGTACCAAATTTGAGAAAGATCCATGCAGTAGTTCCTGAGATAATGCGATAACAAGGTTTTCATGGGGAAATCCAAGATGGCTGCCTGGTGGCCATATTGGATTTTCGAATCGGACCAAAAAAGGTATCTTGCACAACTAGACCCCAAGGGGAACCTGTGTACCAAATTGGGGACGATCTATGCAGTAGTTCCTGAGAAATCGCGATAACAAGGTTTCATGGGGGAATCCAAGATGGCTGCCTGGTGGCCATATTGGATTATCGAATCTGACCAAAAAAGGTATCTTGCACAACTAGACCCCAAGGGGAACCTGTGTACTAAATTTGAGAAAGATCCATTAAGTAGTTCCTGAGAAATCGCGATAACAAGGTCTCATGGGGAAATCCAAGATGGCTGCCTGGTGGCCATCTTGAATTTTCGATCGGACTAAAAAAGGTATCTTGCACAACTAGACCCCAAGGGGAACCTGTGTACCAAATTTGAGAAAGATCCATGCAGTAGATCCTGAGAAATCGCGATAACAAGAATTGTTTATGGACGGACGGACTGACGGACGGACTGACGGACTGACTGACCGACGACGGACCACGGACGAAAAGCGATTTGAACAGCCCACCATCTGATGATGGTGGGCTAAAAAGCGAAATATGCATGCTGGCCCACCTGATGACGTCACAGTGACGTAATGGACCAAAAGTGCTTATTAACAAATTTCCCATTTTCTTTATTTCCCCATTCTCTAACACAAACTACATGAATAAGTAGTAAATAATATGTGAAATATAATGGCTTATCGGCACTTTTTTTCAAAATAAAGGTGAAAGTTTCAAAAGGAAAAGACATCACGTTTCTGATACCCCGCCATTTTGAATTTACTCATGCTCGGAGAGGTTTGCAATTTGGATCAAAATGGCCCCAATATTAAGGTATAAAGCCACGGAGTACACGCTCTCAATTCTTCGTCGTTCTGGAGATAGGGAATAAAGTGTATGGGGATGGTATGGCCATAACTCTCCACCCCCCTCTTCCGCCAGGCATGATAGGGTTCGAATTCCCATTATTTACCCTGATTGGTGCAGTAACTGAGTACCGATCATCTAAGAGGTTATCATAGAATCTTGCAGTACCCAGAAGCCATCTAGTTCTTCTGAGTTTAGCAGTTTCACGCAGAGACAATATTTCCTGGCAGCCATTTTGTAAGATGGCTGCCACGGTCGCCAAGGGCCAAATTTCCAGTGCCTCAATATCTAGATTGCCAAATTTGGTGCGTTTATCACAAAATGAACCATTTCTTTACTACCATATATCCGGAACGACAACAAATTGAGTTTATCATATTTTTTGTAGTTTATCATATTGGAGTCATCATGGGCCTATTTGCATAACCCTCGGCAGAGGATCATGGGAAAATTCATTTCTCGTCATTGTTCTTCACACTTTCTGGTATCTGCGAACTATTTGCTTTCAAATCGGATTATTATTTACTAATTTATGATGCAGTTATTATAAAGAAAACTCATAAATAAACAAAAAATCGAGAGATCTGACTGAAAAATCGAGCAAAAAAGGCGTTTTTAGAAAATGACGTTACATTTCTGTATAGTGTACGAAGATCTTATATCCTGAGATTTCCAGCGATATATGTCGAAGAACGTTAACGAGTGACTTAGGTGCAGAGAACATCACGCGAACCAATCGTTTCAGAGTTGCCTCCCTCTGGTACCAATGACGTTCGCCATTAGGTGTCGCGCCTGTGGCGTCAGTGACGTCAGACGTCGGTGGCAACGTGGCTGAAACAGAAACTCGAAAACAATACAACTATTCAGGACGACAGGCAACTCTGTTCAAAGAACTAACTTGTAAGTATCACTAATCCATAGGGTAGTTACTGTATATAATATCCTCTGTATGATGTTAGCTATGAATAGGTGTTATTATTGCTTATAATCAGCAAATCCTGTACAGTGTTCCTTTGTCTCCCTTATGGGCTTAGATGATCTTCTATTTCATCAAATGGCTATACCTTGAACAGTCAGTGAACAACACGGAATCCCTGAACCTTTCTAGATATTTCAAGCTATGCAGATGAAGTAAAGGCTTTATATTGATTAATTAGCGAGAGAATGATGTAATGTTAATGATGGTCTAGCTTGTTTTAGCAAAACAGACTGACATGACTGTTCTTATTGCTAGCTTTCTATAACAACTTGTGTTAGGG